>WNNJ02003650.1:0-120389 GCA_012934845.2 Pomphorhynchus laevis | reverse complement strand
TAATTGATATGGATGCTCATATTAAATATGGAAGCTCATAATTGATATGGATGCTCATAATTAATCAAGCTTCTAATAATTGATATGGATGCTAATAATTGATATGGATGCTCATATAAAATATTGAATCTCATAATTGATATGGATGCTCATAATTAATCAAGCTTCTAATAATTGATATGGATGCTCATAATTGATATGGATGCTCATAATTGATATGGATGCTCATAATTATTCAAGCTTCTAATAATTGATATGGATGCTCATATTTGATATGGATGCTCATAATTAATAAAGCTTCTAATAATTGATATGGATGCTCATAATTGATATGGATGCTCATAATTGATATGGATGCTCATAATTGATATGGATGCTCATAATTGATATGGATGCTCATAATTGATATGGATGCTCATAATTATTCAAGTTTCTAATAATTGATATGGATTATCATAATTGATATGGATGCTCATATTTAATATGGATGCTCCTAATTGATATGGATGCTCATAATTGATATGGATGCTCATAATTAATCAAGCTTCTAAAAATTGATATGGATGCTCATAATTGATATGGATGCTCATAATTGATATGGATGCTCATAATTGATATGGATGCTCATAATTGATATGGATGCTCATAATTAATCAAGCTTCTAATAATTGATATGGATGCTCATAATTGATATGGATGCTCATAATTATTCAAGCTTCTAATAATTGATATGGATGCTCATAATTGATATGGATGCTCATAATTATTCAAGCTTCTAATAATTGATATGGATGCTCATAATTGATATGGATGCTCATAATTTATCAAGCTTCTAATAATTGATATGGATGCTCATAATTGATATGGATGCTCATAATTGACACGGATGCTCATAATTGATATCGATGCTCATAATTAATCAAGCTTCTAATAATAGATATGGATGCTCATAATTGATATGGATGCTCATAATTAATAAAGCTTCTAATAATTGATATGGATGCTCATAATTGATATGGATGCTCATAATTGATATGGATGCTCATAATTAATCAAGCTTCTAATAATTGGTATGGATGCTCATAATTGATATGGATGCTCATATTTGATATGGATGCTCATAATTTATATGGATGCTCATAATTAATCAAGCTTCTAATAATTGATATGGATGCTCATAATTGATATGGATGCTCATAATTGATATGGATGCTCATAATTATTCAAGCTTCTAATAATTGATATGGATGATCATAATTGGTATGAATGCTCATAATTAATAAAGCTTCTAATAATTGATATGATGCTCATAATTGATATGGATGCTCATAATTGATATGGATGCTCATAATTATTCAAGCTTCTGATAATTGATATGGATGCTCATAATTGATATGGATGCTCTTAATGATATAGATGCTCATAATTAATCAAGCTTCTGATAATTGATATGGATGCTTATAATTGATACGGCTGCTAATTATTTTACTTCTAACTTAGAAAAACATCACAAATCAAAATAAAAGAATTACAAATTAATGAATTGCTGATCAACTGATTAAATTTTATAAATTACATAAAAACGTGGTGTTAATAATTGATATGGCTGCTAATATTATATAAATTAAAATAACTCTATTATTTACGTAGCTTTTGACAAATATTTAGATGGATATTATTAATTTATAATATGAAGAATATTCAGTTTAAATAAAAAGTATAGGATGAGGATAGTCTAAAAAGACTCCTTTTAACTCTTTGAACAATTATGGGTAAATTACTGGTAATTAAGTCAGGCCATGGTCATATAATTAGCAGCTGTAATTTCGTTAGTTGCCATTTATAAAGTTTTTAGTATTATGGAAAGTTACATAACAAGTAACTTTCCATATTACTTTATAACAGGTGACTTTCTTGTTATGCAGTATAGTGATTAATGTTGACATTTCAAGGCGGATTAATTGCGAAATTGATTTGGTTTGATCTACAGAATGTCTAAGTTCAAGACTTAAATATGCTGTTTTGGTGCTCAGTACGAAACGAACAAATTATCTTAACGAATTAACTAAATTTAATTTACATAGTCATGAATGCTAATTACAAAAATTTGAAGTAGTGTTATATTTCATACGCATTTGATACTTATTTGCAATACTAACAATTTATTAAGTTATGGTATAACAACAAATTTTAATAATTCATTAATAATTTAACATTTTTTAAATTAAATAGCTAGAAATTTATTTTTCAGATAAAGGTTTGATTATTCAAATATTAGCTTCAAAAATACAAATTTGAATATACTTTATATTACTTATTCTATAAATTGTGTTAGTTAAGTTTAGGCTGTAACATATTTAAACATTTCAAATTATAAGCGCCTTGCTAGTTATCGCATTGAAATCGGGATTTACAATAATTCATATAGCTACATTCAAATGATACAAATTTAATTTCACATATTTTATACTACTATAATATTATATTAGGAGTTGTGAATATAATATTATAATAACAACTCTTTTAAACTCTATATACAATTATGGGTAAATTACTGGTTAATCATAAATGTAATTTAAATACCAATTAGCATGCGCTAGGTGTTTTTAATTTCATTATAATATTGGTTTTATAATGAAAATATTAGCGGTTAATGATAATTTTATCGTTTGATCATAATTTTTATTATTTTTTCATCTTTAAATTCGAGTTTCTACATTATGTGTTAACTAAAGTTATAATCGAGTATCACACAGGAAATCAAACACGAATAAGATTTTTTGATTATAAATGTGTATAATAATGATTTTCTTAACAAAAATAATACATAGGTTAAATAGAATTAAAACAAATATAGAAAAAAGAAACGTCAGAAATCAGAAATCATCGTCTTTCGGAAAAACTTGTCTACTTCTTCCATCACCTTCATGGCCTCAGGTTCAGTGGGATCTGAGCCCAACAGCCAATCCAACACGCTGGCTTTCGTCTGAACCACCCGGGGTCTTTCACCCCTTGAAAAGTCCAATCGACGCGACTATGCTGGGTAATCGAGAGACGAAGAGCTTGAGAAACCTTAGCCTTTATAAATGTTTATCGAAGTGGGAATCAATGAATTTCAGATGTAAAATAATAAATAATTGTTACGTAGTGGCAGTGCATCTTATTCATACACTGTCGGTAAAACTCTATTGATTGTTAATTAACACTATGTTGCAGTAACGCTTTGATTTATTTGTATAAATGTTACACTCAGTTTGCATGTGGACAGTTTTTTTGTAGCGAACAACAATTAAAAACTTTAAATCTTTATTTGCATTGTGATGAACGTAAATGCAACAAATGGCGACGAGGGTGTTAAGAACGAGCAACATGAAAGATTATTACCTTATGACATGCTGCAATTGGTATTAGAACAACAGTGAACGCTAAGTCAAGTTGTTGCTAATCTTTAAACGAATAATTACCAGGATGTTTACCGCAGTATTCCGTTGTTTCAGCCATTTGATTCCAATGATGATTCGTGGCAGGATTATTCAATACAGTTGCAGAATTATCTTAAGATGTTTGGGTTGACATCGAGCGAGCGTCAGAAACAATTTCTGCTGCCATGTTGCGGTAGATGTATTTTTCGCATAATTGGTCAGTAATTACCAACACACGAGCAAGAAGAAATTACATTTGATGCATTCATAAAGTGTTTGGATGGACATTTTCAAAAACTTTGTCATGTTGTTGCTGTTCGGTTCGCATTTTCTCAATGCAGACACAAATCGAACCAGTCTCAAAAAGATTGGATGGCAGAGGCGAGATGTTTGGCAAGCCGGTGTGCTTTTTACGACGCCTCAATTATAAATGCTCATCAAGCAATCGACGATATACTTCGAGATTTGATTGTCGCATTTACGCCGATTGAAGAAATTAGAACAGCTGCACTTAGGTTAGAAAATCCTTCACTCGATGAAGTAATTCGAATCGCGACAAATTGGGAAATGACCCAACGTACAAAAAACATGTTAACGACAAATGCAAATCAAACGCCTGACGAAAAAATTGACAATGTCAACAACATAAAGGTTATTCGTAAAATGAATACACAGTATCGATCGAATGTAGATAAGAATATGAGGGCACGGTGTCCTCGTTGTAATGGCTACAAGCATAGCTACGAACAACAATGCTGGGAACAAACGTCAAATGCTACAACTGCGGGAAAATTGGGCATATTCGCCGATGCTGCAAACATCACAAAGGTGCTGTCAACCAAGTGGTATTATACGGTAGCGAACGTTCTGAGGAAGAAGAATTAGCCAATTTACAAATTTGCAATGTTAGTCATAATGGTCGTGATTTTCTACCAGTCATAAAAGTCACCTTAAATGAAATTCCAGCAGTGATGGAGTATGATACTGGTGTCATAAACACGACTATATCAGGTGAACTCTGGTCGGCAATATGAGCGCCACAATTAAGTGAAAGCCGGTGGCTTTGCAATTATGGCTGTTCGAAATTAAAAAGCTTGGGTCGATGTCTGCTCAGGGCGAATTTAAATGGGGTCGAAAAGTGTCTGCATGCAGAGGTGATTTCCGGATCAGAGAAAAACTTATTTGGTCAGCCTTGGATTAAAGCATTCGAAATACCTTTGTCACCACAAGTACAGATCAATCGTAATATTTATGTAAGTCAATTAGAATCGGCTGAAAGATTAAGTCAGATATTAAATCAGATAAAAGAGGTATTTAGTAACGATCTTGAAAGTGTAAAGGGTTGTGTAGTACACTTAAAACTTAGTCCGAATGCAATTCCAAAATGTGTACCTGCTCGTCGAGTACCACTGCCTCTTAAAGACAAGTTAAAGAACGAGATTTTGAGATTAGTTGATAATAAAATTATTGAGCCTGTAGATTTAAGGCGTGAATTTATTGAATGGGCGAGTCCTATAGTTTTAGTTCCAAAAAAGACAATTTATTGAGAATGTGTGCGGATTTTAAGGCGACAATAAATCCATTCTTAAGATGTGATACTTATGAGTTGCCGACATTTGAGGAATTGTTGAGTAAAAGATCTGTTGGTACTTCCTATACAATTCTCGATTTGAAGGATGCATACGCACAAATGCACGTTGACAAGGATTCCAGAAAATATCTTAACATTTCAACTCCGTTTGGCTTTTACCGCTATCACCGTCTTCCATTCGGCTTGTCTGTAGCACACCTTGTATTTCAGAGGTATATGCACAATTTACTAGGTAGCATTCCCGGTGTAGCGGTTTATGTCGATGACATTATAATATGAGCAGGGACGGATAATGAACATCTTAATCGGTTACAGTGTGTGCTGCAGAAACCATTGGATGTCGGTTTGAAAGTCAAGCAAGATAAATGTATGTTTATAGAGAAAACTGTTAAGTTATTGGGTCATATATTAGATGGACCCGCTATTCGAGCCGATGATGAGAAGATTAAGGCAATTAAAAATATGCCCTCGCCCAAGAGTCAAAAAGAACTTAGTGTTTTTCTTAGTGCAGTTGGATTTTTACAGCGCTTTATTCCTTACATACGTTGCTTTTTTTGGATTGTACGAATTGTCCTCAAGTAGAATCAAGTGGAAATGGGAAGCAGAATATCAAAAGCAGTTTGATTATGTCAAGCAATGTATGCTTCGTCCGGAGGTATTGGTTCCGTATGATGGCAAGTGAGTTAAAATTGTACTCTGATGCATGCGAGAATGGACTGGGCGCTGTTCTCTTACAGGTTACAAATGATAATCGCTTTATGCCGATAGCATATGCATCCAGAAAGCTTCAAGTTGCAGAGAAAAATGACTCTCAAATTGATCGTGAAGCATTGGCCTTGATATTTGGTATTTCCAAATTTCGTTATTATTTACTCGGACGAACGTTTGTCTTACTGAGTGATCACAAGCAACTAAAGTATATTTTTGGTCATCATCGTAACTTACCTAAAGTCACTAATCATTGTCTGGTAAGATTGGCATTGCTATTGGGTGAGTATGATTATGAATTAGAATTTGTTTCTGAAAAAGAAAATGCAATGGCTGATGTATTATTGCGATTTCCATCCAATACTGAAGTCGAAACAAGTAGAATTTCAACACCGATATAAATTTATTAGTGGATAACCATCAGTTTAAAGGTGCATCTATGCTAACTGAATTGGCGCTGAGAGAGGCAACTAGATAAGACCATATATTAAGTAAAGTTTGCGGATATTTAAAAACAAACTGGCCTTATAAAATTGATGAATTAAGGCAGCTTTACAGTTGTTGACGGTCAGTGTTATCAACTGAGGGTGGCATTGTTCTACTCGGCGCAAGAGTAGTAGTTCAATTAACGTTGCGGAAAGACGTGTTGAGAGTTTTGCATGCGGGTCATCCGGGTATCCTATCGATGAAGGCGCTGTCTCGTTTTTATGTTTGGTGGCCTAAAATCGACTCAGACATAAAAACGAGACAGCGCCTTCATCGATACGATACCTGGATGATCCGCATGCAAAACTCTCAGCACGTCTTTCCACAACGTTGGTTGAACTACTACTCTTGCTCCGAGTAGATCAATGCCATCCTCAGTTGATAACTCTGACCGTCGACAAGGCTGTGTTGACTCCTGCGAAGTCAACATGTATTCTTGTCCAAGGCTGTGAAGGAATGGACCAGATATGCAAGGGATTACTAAGTTCGTTATTACGATATCGTTGACAATATTCACATTGTTGTATATAATTATCAATGTTTGGTGGCCTAAAATCGACTCAGACATTGAGAATTATATACAACAATGTGAATATTGTCAACGATATCGTAATAACGAACTTAGTCATCCCTTGCATAGCTAGTCTATTCCTCCACATCATTGGACAAGAATACATGTTGACTTAACAGGACCAAGCAATTCGGATTCAAGTTCTCAAAAATAGGGTATTGCGACCTTATGGTGTTGGCGAGCGTCCAAAGCGACTGCGGCAGTTCTTGTTGTCATATCGTAATACCCCTCATAGTGCTCCCGGTAAACCGCCGTCGGAAATGTTAAAAGGATATAGGTTACCGACACTATTAGATCGGATAAAGCCTACACCACAATCGACAATTCACCACTATCAAGAAAATAACAAGCGTTATTTTGATAAGAAAAGTAAACCTCAACAGTTCGAGTTCGACGAAAAAGTATGGTATCGAAAAAACAACACCGAACCATGGTCACGAGGACATATAATCGACTGTAGTAAGTGGACATCATACGTAATTAATGGAAATGGCAAGAATCACAAAGTACACGCTGATACTATACGCGGATTTGACAAGAATATCAATGTTGATGTGAATAAAGAGTCAGTTCAATACGAGAGTGAGACTGAAAGACCGAATATCGTTAGTAAGGAAGTTGGTTGAAAAAGTTTAGTTCAACCTGATTGTCCGACCAAGAGATCTAGTGTTCACCAGAATAAACCGACCAAAACAGCGTCAAATCAATTGCAAGAACCGGATACGAAGATCAACGAAGAGCAACAAACTTTGCGACGATCTACAAGTACAAAAAGAGTACCTGTCCGATACGGCTGGAATGTGGCAACCTAAGTTCGTCCAAGTAATTGATGGTGAAGAGGAATGTTACGTAGTGGCAGTGCATCTAATTCATACACTGTCGGTAAAACTCTATTGATTGTTCATTAACACTATGTTGCGGTAACGCTTTGATTTATTTGTATATATGTTACACTCAGTTTGCATGTGGACAGTTATTTTGGTAGCGAACAACAAGTAAAAACTTTAAATCTTTATTTGCATTGTGATGAACGTAAATGCAAATATAATCAATGTCTTATATGTAAATAATCGTTTGTAGGTATACATATTACATGATACAATTGCTCTATACATAAGATTAATAATTTATATAAATATTTGGTGCTCAATACGAAACCAATTATTTTGCTGAATTAACCATTTTTTATTTACAATATCCTTAATGCTTTTTAAATATCTTAATTTCAATTTAATATTATACATTTAATTAAAAAAAATTTTAAATTTTTTTATTAATTCTAAAAATTACTTTATCTTATAAGAGAGCATTTACAACTCATTGAAAATGTCTAAAATAATCTATATTCTATACATGCCTGAAAATGTCGTTACATATATTGCTATTTTTATGATGAATTTAATAACGTTCTTTTTTATTTTACAATTTTTTGACCTTTTAATTTTTTGCTAAGGACATTTATAATCAAAATGTTGCTATAATGCATTAATTTTAAAAATATAATTCGTACTCTTATTATATAATTCGTACTTTTATATTTAAATACACTTTATTCCAAAAATTGGTTAAAACCTGCTAACGTTTAAACTCTAAATTAAACGAATTTTAATGATTAGTTAAAATCTAGTAAATTTTATATCAAAGTTGAGAATATTTCGATATAAAGCTTAGAATTGGTTAATTAAAATAATAAGTTCTTTTTTATGGAATAAGTTTGCAATCTATTTTACAAAAATATAAAAGTTTCATCCAATTATATCTTACTGCAAATAGATTGTTTTGCTGATATTCCACCGTCAATATAGTTTAATCAAAAAAATGAAAATACTTTCAATACTTACGGACTTTAATAACAATGGCCAGAATGATAAAATAAATTAAGATGATGAAATGCAGAGCTAAACTTATGTCATATATCAAATTTTGACAAAATATTCCGACTACTTTTAGATTCCCGTTTAGAAAAATTCTTTCTCGCTAAGGAAAATTCGTATATTTATAGTTGAAACTTTTACAAATTGAAATTTCAACATTTTGTAATAAACCTTAAACGTACATTTTGTTTTGAGACTGCAAACATAGAAAAGATGTGATTCATTCAAGAAATTGTTGAAGGAACATTTGTATATTTATAGTTGCAAACATATACAACCCCATACTTTTCATCCTAATGTATTTTTACTTTATACAAACATTTTGTCCTTGAACATCATACAACGAAAAGAAAGTGACTCAGACAAAAATTATTAAAACTACCTTTTTAATCAAGTTTTGTCTACTGAAAATTTGCATATTTTAACTGAAAAACACAAATGCATACTTTCACTTAAAATACAACAGTATAAAAAGTTTTCACATATCTCGATGGTGTACTTAAAAATATTAACTCTTTATTTACTGTTCGCCCATAAAAGATCTAGTTTTTAATATAACTGTTGAACTTTGAACTGCGTTCTCTGTTTGTTAGAAATATAGAAGTGTTAAAACTTAACACGTTCCACAATAATGTTGTATCTGTAGTATCACATAATGAGGATTGTTATAAAGAATATGACGGAAGTCGTTTCAACAAAGTGTTTACAAGATATTTTAAAATTTCAAGAAATTATAGTTTAAACAAGTTTGATATTAGATTTACCGACAATTTAAAATCACTGCAATGATGCAGATATTTTTGACATGCTAGAGAAAACTATAATATTCTTAATTATAAACTCAATTCAATATTAATCTTAATTTTAGAATATTTGCTAAAATCAATATTGTCGTAGACTCAATATTTATTTACTATTTATCGACATTGCAATTTGTAGATTCGGTAGTTCAGATTTTCAGGACATCTTTGCTACATAATAATTTAAAACCATGATTATATCAAACGACAATTTAGCACTGCATGCTACAATGTTCGAATGCTGTCGATTGAAAATCGGACTTTCAAAGTAAAATTCAAGAAAAATCACTTACTTACAAACAGTTACTGTTAAGATAAAAATATTATTTTCATGAAATCGATGTGGAATTTAAGACAGAATTGCTTGTCCGTTAATCCAATTAAGTAACTTTCAATATTTTTGATTCATTAAATTTATGATTATATGAATGCGTTATGAGACAACCACCAGCATTACATGTAACTTAACTTTTACACGAGTTCGCCATTTGGAATATTAATTCCCAATAAAATCATTTTTATTGAATTGCATATAATTAGATCATGTGGTACCTGACGTGCAAATAACCTATTTGACTTTACTCTATTTAATGCAGGCTATAAAATGCTAAAAGAATTATTTGACAAAAACTAATGAAGTTATGTTAAGCAAAAAGATTAAATATCTTTTATTAAATATATAACCAAAGATTTGCTATATATCTTTAGGATGAGTACAGTTCTAATTAACATGTAAGCATAAAACAGTCTGGGCAAAGAAGTAAGCGATATCCACTATTTTCTGTACTGTTGACAATTTTCAATTTTAATAAATACTTTAAAAGTGATCATTGCACTCAAAATTAAGGACTAGTTTGTCATCATCTTCACAAGTCCACGAGTATGTGATTATGTGGAGCTTCGAACAATTTCTAAACACGAAAGAATAAAAATAAAAATTTAAGTATTAACTCACAATCGACTCGGAAAGACACTATTATTCCTTCTTTCAAGCCATCTTCCAAAAGTGTAGCTAAGCAATATTGAAAAACAAATATACATAGAAGCGTCAATGTAATTTCGATAATCTAATGCAATTCGGGGTAAAATTCCTTTACAGGACAAAACAATCTTTTCTACTTTGTCCTTACTTAAAAACATTTTATAAAAATTAAAAATTAGTTTAAAATCACGGATTTTAAAGACGCCGATAGGTGAATGAAATCGGAAGTATTCATCCATTTGTGAGATATTAAATTAATATCTTAATCCTCACTTTAAGTATGCAATATGAGACTTTAGTGTATAAAGAGAAACACGGTTACTTCAGATATAGGAAATTTAATCAATTTGTTTAAGTCATTAATTAAAGCTACTAAATTCTTTATATTTTAATATTAGATGGAATATGGTAACTGGAAAGAAGGTAACTAACACATTTTCGCTAAAATTGTTTTCGCTAAAATTGTCTTGTGCAATTTAAATAACGATCTATTGTGAAATAATGGAAATATCCAACACAATCAAAACATACCGCTTAAGCTCTGTACCACTGAAAGGACAGTTTCTAGTTGTAATATCACATAGGCTTGTAATGTAAAGTTGTCTAAACATTGTAGATATTATTTTTGCGTTATCCAATATTGTATTAATCTTTAATTAATGTGGAAATCAAGTAATTTACGAATCTAAAGAGGCTTAATACGATTACTGAACAATAAATACATTAGGTTATAGAAATTATTTTATGATTAAGATATTTGCATATCTTATGTATTTGTAGTACAAGATATGTAGCCTTAGCTAAATTATCTGATTTATTTTTTTTGTTCATGCCCTGATGAAATGTTTCATTGCGAGAAAAGTTCCTTCTGAAAAATATTCATAAAGTTTATTTTACTCTGTGAAGATCTATGCATGCAAAATAATGTTCACTCTGAAAATATGGAAACTGAGCAAATAATTAAAAACTTAAAATTGAATATTTCCATATTTGATAAAGCCGAACGTTCAACTTATAAGAAAATTCAGTAAATTTACAGTAATAATTAATATATAAATATTAGTAACGTCGAATGTATAATATTTAACTTTAATGAACATTATGATTGACGATTATTTATTAATAATACGAATATCAATAATATTTCCCTTACTATTGCAGAAATAAATAAAAATAATGAAATAATAATGACGATTGAACTTTATGAAATATAAAAATTAGAAAATCAACTTATTCAACATTTGAATTTAACATTTGAATTCAACATTTGAATCAACTGATATAATTTATATGTACACTGTATATGCTATGATGCTTACGAAATAGCGTAAACGTTTCTGAACTTAGTATTTTAATAATTTAATATAATTATATTGTAACGTTTGACGAGATCGCTAATATAATATCATATCCTACTACTAATAATAATTAAAGTATATATAATGATGATATATATGATTATTTAAATTGTGACTGATGTATCCATTTTTCTTCTCTATAGTTAAAAACATTCCAAAAATTCTTAAATTATCGTAAAAATAACTAAAATTATACTTTGTGCGATGAAGATATATTAAATATTTGAGTGAATTAGCAACATCGAATTAAGTTTAAAAATTGGATACGAAATTATCTATTGATTTAAATAAACGTGCATTCTGATTTTGAATTTATCATTAAATTTAATTATAGTAAAAATATACACTCAAAATTGTACTTTAAATATAAATATATGTTATGCTAGCTGAAAGATTGACGATTTGAGCAAACTGTTAGTTCAAATTTTAACGAATCAACAAGCATTATACTAACAGAGGATATCGGCATATGAATTGTGAGATTACATTTACTTTTCTTATTCGTATGTTTCCTCTTAGGTCACTAAAGCGGAAAATGTTTTTAAATTTTTAAAATATGACTTAGAAATTGATGTGTATTCAAAATACAAAGAGTTTTAAAATAATTTGAGCATATTGTAATAAGTCTGAAATATGCACTTGTAGAAAATAATCGCTTTTGCATCGTAAGAAAGTGAGTTACCATTGATTATTTGAACATAATGCATGTCCTTATTGGAATATATAGGGATAATATAACACGATTTAAACACCGTCTCTCTATATATATCGTCTTTAAGCAAAGCATTTACATGATTTCGAAGATTACGTCAATTTCGAAGGGCGTTTTTAGATGTAAAGATAATTAAAACAAAAATACTTTTGGTCTCATTCGATAATATCGATTTCGAATTACTCAAATGTTGCTGGTAACACAATTTAAACAGATTTTGCAAAAAGGCATTTAAATGCTCATCGCAAATATTTTAAGAAAATTTAAATATTATGTCATGCTAAATTTTAATGTTTCTAAATATGCATAGGCTGACAGGATAAATAATCGGTAAATAAAAGTAGTCAAACGAGTATTACAAACAAATAGCTATTTTCCAATGTTTACTTGATATACAAATAAAATTTTTATACGACCTATAATTTTAATATTTTATCACAATAAAATTTTAAGAAACTTTGCAAAAAAGCATTTTAAATGCGCATGACAAATATTTTAATATATAAATAGACTTTATTATTAAAGAAAATTTAAATTCTGTATCAATATTAAAGTATGATAAATATTCAATTTTAATGTTTTGAATTACAGAACATAAAAGCAAATTGGAAATAGTTTTGTTTTCAGACCTAAATATATAAACATCACAATAATGAATGTCGTAAGATAATTTTAATTTATAGAAACTAAGAAAAATTAAAGATTATTACTCAATAGCAACTGCCATCATCAGGAAAAATTGTTACAGCTTTGTAAATAATATTTACACTAATTATTTAATAATTGGTGTATTAATTATATAAAGATATTTTTATAATAAATAAAAGTCTGCAAGATTGATCGAATACTGCTTGTTGGATTTCTTCAAGAGATACAAATATTCTTACTATGCTATGTATACATTACAATACAACGCTTAATGTTCACTTAAAGTTTATATGCTGTACATTTCTACAATATAAAAAAGGTAAGAAAAGATAAACAGCAAAAGAAAGCGATCAAGCAGTAAAAACATCACATAATAAAGCAAAACAAAACATCAGCATTATCAACCAAAGAACTAAAGACATCACACAGTAAAGCACAAAATAGTGCTTAGTAAATATGACTGTGTATTGTCAAAACAGAAATACATTATTTTTAACTTAAGATTATAGTCTGGTTTATTATTAACCTTTTTGTTTATACTCACGAGTTATGAAATGCTTAATATATTAAACGTGATAAATAAAGTCTTTCCTAAGGATTGCTACTGTACTGCCTTACGAAAGCAATTATTTATCACGTATAATATTAGAAGCGTTTTTCATGACTAGTGAGTCTAAACCTATGGCTAATAAAACACTGGACTATATTTTGTGTTTTACTAGGTGATGTGTTTAGTTCATTGTTTGATAATGTAAATGTTTTGTTTTGCTTTATTATGTGATGTTTGTTAGCATTTTATAGCTTTCTTTTGTTATGCATTTTTTATTAATTTTGTAGCGGTGACAGTATATAAATGTTTCCTGATGATGGTAGTTGCCATTAAAATATCGAATAATCGTTTTCGTATTTGATTTTCCTTGGTTCCTATAAATGAAAATTTGCTAAATTCAAGGAAATTGATACTTAAATATTTTGAATTTTAAGATAATATATATTATTTGTAAATAAAATATAGATTTCTGATAAAATAGTTATTTTATTGTTCTGGATAATATTTTGAATTTTCAAAGCAATGGCGAAAATACTAATAAACTTTATATTGTTATTTAAAGTTAATACATAAGTTTTTACTTACGTCTAAACACTAAACCAAAAAGTATCAATTCATAAATTTATAAAAAATATTTTAAACAATAGCTTGCAGGACTATAATTAAGTAAATTATAAATGGTTTTATGTTCCTCTCAAAGTCTTAGCATTAAGGTTAAAATAGAACTAAACAGCATATTGCTTTTAACTAGCAAAGAACAAAAATTTAATCTTACATTAGATGATTATTCCGCGGCATGCTAATATTGATATCTATTCGAAGTAGCTCTGAATTTGCTAACATCCTATAGAACAATAAATAGTTACAGGCTTGATGTTTTAAGTTTATACAGTTTTCGTAATTGTGTATTAGCACCGAATTCGTATCGTTCTAGATTCTTCAGCGGGTTATTACTTAGATCCCTATAAAAGAATGGTAGGCAACAACAGAAATACTCTGATATTGTTCTAGCGATCAAATATCTTAATCATTTGTCAATGTGTCAGATTGTATACGCGGCACACATGCGGAGCAAATTAATGTTCCACGATTCGTTGTAACTCGAGCCACGATAACGCAATTAGAAAAATATGTTTATACCTCACAGCTGTTTCGGCACTTTATAAAGGAAATTGTAATCCCTCTCCCCAACGCGCGTATCACCCTTCTCAACCATGCATAAAAATTCTTTACACACATCCTCGCAAATCGATTAATGTCATTGCGCAAATTCTTACTTCCACCAGACCAGTTTGGCTTTCGTCGCGGCTCCTTTATCATCGACGCTATATAGGTGGTACGAAAAATTTGCTAAATTCAAGGAAATTGATACTTAAATATTTTGAATTTTAAGATAATATATATTATTTGTAAATAAAATATAGATTTCTGATAAAATAGTTATTTTATTGTTCTGGATAATATTTTGAATTTTTCCAAAATACTAATAAACTATATATAGTTATTTAAAGTTAATACATAAGTTTTTACTTACGTCTAAACACTAAACCAAAATAATAATATCTTAGTATTTTCAATTTACCGGTATTGTATTTTAATTCCATATACCTTTCTTAACAACTATAATTTCATAACGAAGTTATGTGGCGAGCTGATCATCGTTGCCTGGCTTCAGGTAATCGCGCAGGCTCTATGTACAGCCAAGACATGCGAAAAAAAAACAAAAGACTTGCGAAATACAGAAAAGCTGTACAAACGCATTACCGAAAATACAGAAATGCAACAAACTATGAAAATCTGTACAAACAAATTGCGAAATCAATTTAACAATTTCAAATCATGGTCATACAGAGGAAGACTACAAATCGGGATGTTGCAACAAAGTTTGTGGATTATCAGATTTAATGTTCAAGTCAAGATTGTAGTGTGGGAAGAAGTGCATCGCTTCCTCAATATTGTAGTGTGGGAACAAGTTCATCGCTTCCGGAGGAAAATGAAGCTGTGCTATCGAATAAATGCTTTTACTGTGAGTACTGCTGCGCGTCTTTGTTAATTTATTTGAAGACTAAATCTACGGACCTGGCTCGCAGTCAACCGAGTAACAATTCTCTTGGAAACATATCATATTCATCGATTCAGATAAACGTAAATGTCACTAAAAGAAAATAGGATTTACATTATTCATCTATTATAGGACATGGAGAGTCAAATCGAAGTAACGAAGGACGTTGTGACTCTACGTCACTCCTCAGGGCTTGCAAATAATTCAAAAACATAGGCTTGGATATAAGGGTGATGGTGTCACCAAAGATGTTCCGGTGCATTCACCAACTGTCTCGAGATCTGATTATATATGTTGTAGGGATTTGAATTCGCAATCTAAGACAATATGTATATTCAGTCTATGTCACCTTTAACTAGTTGCGCTGTGACGATATGAGGTGAGAATATCCATCTGTCTGATAATTGCACTTACCAAGAGAACAAAAGAATCTACCATAAGTAAACATCCACAATCCGCTGTAAATCCTGGGAACCGTTCAAGTAGACGATTGTATGTCTCCATGCCATTTGCAATGATTTCACATTTGCTTGGATTTAAACACAAACCAAAATTGAAACCGAGTAATTGAATGGTTTTAACATCCTCATCCATGTCGTTTACTGATCCGTCCAGAATACAGTCGTATATGTACCATACACGAAATTGTGATTTCCCTAGTTTTGACATTTCGAATATTGTGAGCGAAAATAGGAGGGGACCCAAAGGATCTACATGCTAAACATCCTCCGACGAGTCGATTATGTTTAGTCCGTGAAAACGGTCAGTCGGGTTCTCATAACATGCTTCGACGAAATTGTAAATGACGGGGATCTTTTTACGAACCTGACGTAACATAGCCGACATCTTTAGGCAATTGATCGCGTTGGAGAAGTCCAACTTGATCAAGGTGGATCCTGGAACGTCATGTTTATCCAAGAAGTGACGGGCTGCATGAACTGTGGATTCGGCCTCGCCGCGAATTTTAATTTCCCAACTGGTGTGGTACAAAGTGAGTCGTTAATAATTTAGATGCGTGTCGAGCCACCATTTTACCAGTCAGACGACGGAAACAGCAGCCTATGGCGATGGGTCGCACGCATCCGTATTTCATCCGTGGAGCGATTAGACAGGCACCAAAGATGGGACGGATACACTCTGGTATATAGCCTGTCACCACTAATCGTGTGAAAGCAACTATTGAAAGTAAAAGGCTGTTACTCGCAATGCCGGCGGACGGGTATACAACGTCCTATAAGTGAAGAGATGTTTATCCGAATGGACCCCCTGTTGATGTGGAAGGAAACGAATTTATTGCATGTGTTACGAATTCGCACGATATTTATACGGCAAAGGTAGGGACGCTTTGGGGGTCTACTTTGAGATCACCGACGCTAGCAACTTGGGTGTAAATTAGGGCATCAGATAATGGGCTGTAAATTTCTATAGAACCCTACAAGGTGTGGATGTCGCATTATGCCTAATAAAGGGGGCTCGATACATGTAGTTGTTGGTCTCGAAGATGCTCCAATGTCTCCTGACAGGGGACGAGGAAGGATTCATAACAGCCTAATAATCGCGATGCTCCAGATAATCCCCGTCCTCTAGTTTCTCAGACACTCACTCGTACAACCTATCACGTTTCCGATTGGCTGTGGATGGGGGCTGTCTATTGCCTGTCGTGATGTCCTCGGACGGAGAAACACAGTGTATAGTTATACCGTTAAAGACACAGTTCTGTTTCAAAATGTTTGATAAACAAAGAATAGATTTGACATTGTTGCGCTGTGGGACTCGAAGGACTTGCTTGTGGAAGGCCAGCAAGGCTATCCAGGCTCGTTCATCTTCAACGTTGGACACAATCGCGGAAATCAAATCAGACAGGCGGGCTGCAATTTCTGGTCGAGAGGCGATGGAAATCCTTCGAACTGTGCGGACACCCTCAAGCATTTCAACACGCAGGCAGGTGTAACAGTCACTAAATCAGAGTTAGTCTCGGGGTTTGACTGCGTATCACCGTTACCCGGGGCGTGAAGAGAGTGCATATTTCCAAAGATGTCGTGTATAATAGTGCGCATCCATGTCAATCTGAATTTTCTATGACAGCTCGCGCACTGACCGGATTCGGGCATGGTTGTGTTTCAAATCACTTGCTTCAAGTTGCTTCGCTGGCTCGTAGTTGTAAGTCAAAATTTAAATATCGTGTATGTTATCTCTCAAAACTTTTTAATGTATTTTATGTATTTTTCTCTCAAAACTTTTATATATATCAAGTCTAATGAATAATCCTAGGAACCTAGAAGTAGAAAGAAAAATGAAACGAACTAGTTTAATAGATATGCTGAACGACAAACCGCCAGAACAAATAGATATCTCCCAAGAAAATAATTATGAGGTCATGAATCAACTAGAAATTGACACAAGCTTAATTAACCAAAGAATTACTCAATCAAAAAATAAACTCAATTGAAGATACTAACCTTTAGTACATTTAGCTCAAGCAGAACTATTGAAACATCTCCATTGGCTGCTTCGAAAAAGCAAAGACTAGTAGATTCGATTTCAGATCAGTATGAGTCCATATTTAGTGTATCTCCATACTGTGTTACAGATAAGGAGATATGCTCTATTAGGAGGACAAACGAAGAGGAAATATACTGAGCAATGTTATTGCAAAGCTTTGGTATGATGATGCATGAAATAACGCATCCAGCTTTTTATTGGGGTCACATTAAATGACTTTAGCATCTGCATACCTAATACCGAACTGAATCGAAGTAGAGAACTTAAAACAATTTCGTGACAAAAACATGGAATATTGTTCAAAAGCATTTGACAGAATGCTTTTGAGCAATCAAAATCGAAATGTAAACATTTACGTGTTTTTGGTGGAGTTGCTCAAAGTCAGTCATTATCTATTTATAACTACAAAGGCAGCGATTTAGAACATGTTGACAATCATAAGGACTTGGGAGTGTGGATAAACAATGATTTGAGTACTGCTACACATACTGAACATGTGTGTAAATGCTTATAAGATGATTGGTCTGATTAGACGCACTTTCGTAACACTTCACTCAATTGCCCTTCGCCTTTGATTTCTGCCAATGTGTTGAGCCAACTTATGTGAGCTGCTCCGTGTGTACTTCCTATAATGCTATATAACATATTCATTCAGAGAGGGTACTTCATAAAGCTACCAGGCTAGCACCAATGTTGAAATCATTGCCCTACCTTGAAAGACTAAAAGTACTTCGGCTTGAGACCGTCAGTTAGACACGCCGGTACATCGACATGTGTATGGTTGGGTAAATTTACAATTAATCAAATCATCCTCTTTGAGGATGCATTAACATGCGAACATCGGATATGCTCCGAGGTCATGGTCTGACCTTGCATAGAGATAGGTTTAGAAATCAAGATCTGTCCAATTTGATCGTCGAGTCGTCGGATTATGAAATAAGCTTAAAGATACAATAGTTTATTGTAACGGCTTAGCCGAATTAAAAAAGAATTTACCCATGGAGGAAGCAACCAATTAATCTATACTTATATACGTTGCTGAAATATCCGTAATAATACATTGTTATTTTATCAACTCCATTGTAGTATTGTCATTTAAAAAAGAAACAGAAACAGTTCGTGTGTTGAATATGACTTATTCACCTTAAAAATTATATAGTTGTAAGGGTTTGTTAAATAACCCCCTTCTCACCCTCTCGTGTCCCTATCACCTTCCCTCGCCTCCAACCAATTCCCGTTTGCCCTATTCCCGCTTTATACCTTTCCGCTTTCTTCATCCCCTTCCATCTTTCCCATTTCTCTTTCCCCTTTAATACCTCCGCATTTCCTTCCCCTCCACATTCCCACTTGTGCATGATATATTAACATCAAAACTTGTAGCATCGTGTAACTAACTAAGATAAATTAGATTCCTAAAAATGCATGCTAGAATTTGATTTTTGAGCTGAGTACCTTTTTAAAAAATCTAAAAAATAGTTTTTGTGAGATGATGCGTTCAAAGTTAAACTATGGGTTAGTATGTATAACTATAATAATAAACAAAAACATCGTCCGTCAATTTTTTATGATAAAGGTAATTTCAAACGTTTTTAACAAAAATTAAAATTCATTTTTTCAGCAATTATGATGAACCGAAAGAAACCACTTTAGAGATGAAAATAATAATAAGGATTTTCTTAAATAAACACTACAAGTGATAAATACCATAAAAAAGAAACATCTGGAAGAAATTTGAAAGTTTAAAAATTTCTGCATGCTTCAAGGGAGACGAACACAATCCAACATGGATAGGGAGACCGTTCCTCCCCAATATAGAACGAAAGTTTGAGATTTTTAAGGACTTCTTAAATAGTTCGATGTCATTTTAATCCATATGACAAGGAAAATTCGCAATTTTAAGTGCGGCAAGAATAGGCATCGGGTGCACTGAACCATACTCCGACAAAACAGACTAAAAGTAATCAATATAACTCTCTGCAAGGTATGCTGTCGAAAAAGAGATCTTAAGTTCTGTTTCGTATAATTTCACAGGATGGAAAATAATCCTATTAGAGAATTTTTTGCAGAAAGGCCGTAAAAAGAAATTAAATAATGATTGTCTTTCCATCGGCTTTTTTACTTAATAATTAACAGATTTTTGAGTTTTGGGATGGGAGTAAGTACCTCCTTATCCATGGTAATAATAGAAACGTTACTAACATTTGCTGGCGTAGATTTAGACTCAGAAAATACCCGTAAATCTTCTTCTTTCTTCAGATTCGCATCCATTTTTGCTGAAAAACGAAAAACAAATTCTTTGAAGCTCCGACGTGCACAGAAAAAATTTAGAAAGCAAAACGAATATGAGTAGAGATAAAAGTAAATAAATAAAGACTTTCTTAACTACACAAAAAACATGATAACTTTCACACCCCGAAGAATCCAGTCAACGAGAACTATGTTTGGTAAACGAGAGACGAGGAGCTTAAGAAATCTTAGCCTTTGCTCTGGGGGAACCAAGTGCCCCAAGGGCGCATCTGAGCTTTCCCTTTCAACGACAGATGATGCGCTCATTTTAGGGCGCACCTAGCTTTCTTCAGGATACGTTTAAGTCTATCCAGGTCAGCTTTCGCTGACCAGTTCACCATAACAGTGAACCCCAGGTATTTTACTTGACTTGTGAAGGTGGGAAGTGGTTCGGAGGAAATATGAAGGAGAGCGCAGAGAGTGCTTATCTATTAAATTTTTGCTTTGTCGCAGGGGTGCCATGAAATACAACCACTTACGATTTAGCGGAGTTTAAAATAAGATTGAATATTGGTAAATGGTCTTTTAATCTTAAAAAGAAACGGCTGATGTCCGAGACTACATCTTTGCACCTGCGTCCAGAAAACAGGGCTGTGGTATCATCAGCATTACCACCAGACGTTGTTCGCGTTTAAATATTTTGAATAGGTAAATGGAGGCAGCAAGATATAAGATTGGAGAAAGTGGATATCCGTGAGGTACACCCGTAATAGGGTAGAACTGACGCGCATCAGGGTCGTCTTCATAGTAAAATCGCTTGGTATACACCAGAATATCCACCCTGTTCACAATTCTCGCAGGCAATCGGAGGGTCTGAGAGAAGAGATCACAAGGAATGGAGATGCGATCAAATGCAGCAGAAAAGAAAACAGCCAAAGCAAGCTGATGACTATTATCCTGACAAAACTGATGCACTTCACCTACAGCTGAATGGAACGAGCGACCTTTAACGAACCCATGAAAACCTATAGGGATCAAATTACGCCTACTTAAATGGCCGCGGATTTTACGCGCAAGCGCTTTTGCGTAAATCGACACGAGGGCATGTTGAATCGAAATAAGTCGCAGATCTTTAGGGCATAAGCAGGATTTTTTCTTAGGAATAAAAACACGCTTACTAATATGATGCCTGCTACATCAGATGGGGAGGCTAAAAGCATTGTGACGGTCACATCTCTTCACTAATCAGCTGTCAAAAGCTGACAGACCCGAGAAGAAAGTAAAGCGACGGATTTGGAGGTGCCGGGAGTGGACCCTAGGTGTTAAGGATATCCGTAACCGATAGAACCCTACTCCTGAAGTTACACCAAGGCGGAAATGGTTGACGTGATTGAGTGGCTACATAGTTGTGTAGGGCTAGTGACTCCTCCAAAACTTTATCAAGGCCTACACTCCCTATCTAACCCAATGCGCTATCCTTCCAGCAAACAAACTTATCTTTCTTGCAAATCTTCCAAAAGGAAGACTGAGAAGGATTAAGGCGAGCAATACTCGTCCTATTCTTACCCAGCTGGAAACTGTATCTAGTGCTCCAGTATTCTTTCTAGAGGGCCTGTTTGGCGGAAGCAGAGAGATTTGAGAGTTTCAGCAATTTTGCTAGGACCTTGAGTTTCGTCGTAGTGGGATTGTATATGCGACCTTTATAAGAAGTCGATAGAATCGCGGTAGCTTGCAAAAAGAGGTAGGTATTAAATTCGGTAAGACCCTCATTTCCTATTCTGTGAAAGAGTCGGATAGCCGCCTGGAAGAAGGCAACTCTGATCGGATCAAAGTGAAACCTCCTTCGAAGCAACGTATCTTCCTCAATTCTCCAACGAATTAGGTCATGAGAGGTGGACAGTTGTTGGCGCGACTGCCCCGTGCAGAGAGTTTTAAGAGCCAACTCGATGAAGCAGTAAAATGTCGAGGATAGAATTTCTTGATGTGCAATGAAAGGTAGGGGATGGGGGTTTGTGAATAAGATAACCGTTCCTAGCTCTGCGAAGTGATGCGCTGATCCAACGACCAGTTCTGTCGTTGAAGTCTCCAAGTATCATATCATAGCCGCTATTAATAATACCATCCAGGAGGTCGCGGTTCTTGTGAATCTTCCCTGGACGAATGTAGACATTGACCAGATTGAGGCGTTTACCGTTCTTACAGAGTGAAACTTCCAAACAGGGCATGGCTGGACACGAGTAATTTAAAAGGAGGGAGGACTTTAAGGAGCATTTAACTAAGGTCAAGAGTTCTTAAGATGAAGAGGGGTGAGGTGGGGTTATGTACGGAGTATAGTGGGAACTGATATGCTTTGAAATAAAACGAGTAATGTCCTGGGGAAAACGGATAAACCCCGTCTCCTGAAGGACTATAACATCTGTATTTCTACCAGAAAAAGGTCTAAGGTCAAAAGCACCTCCAGAATTCCACTGAAGGACATTAAGTGAAAAAGGCTCTCGAGTACTCTGCATCATGATGGATTAGTTGGATGGGGGATTGCCTACCTAGACAGAGCTAGGCGCAAGAAGGTTACCCTTCCCGCCACTAGCCCCACACTGGGTCGGTACTTGCCCCTGGGCAGCGTCTTCATTTCCCCTACGCTGTTTGCCACTCTGCATTTTATCGATCTTGATCGGGGGGGGGGTCAGAATGGGACGAAGCCCCCTCTTCTTTGATTACGGTAATACTATAGAAGCCGGTACGGAGGGATTGGGTCCCACCGCACCCAATCAATTTTATAATGAACTTCATTATTTACATCAATCAATTTTATAATGTCCGCATCATCCATCCGATGAGAGGATGCTTGTGCAAAGGAGGCAGGAGTCATAGATGGCTTCTGAAAACGTTTCCTATAGTCTTCGAAAACTCCACATTTTCTGCCCCAGGCAGGATTGTACCCCGCAGTTAGAGCAGGATGGGGGCGAACAACGTACGTCGGACAGTAAGGCGGGGCAAATAGCGGAACCGCATAACCCACAGGTAGGGGTCCCACTGCAGCTGGAGGCCCAATGCCCCCATTTATGACACCGACTGCAGTGGGCGAAGCTAGCTGACCCTGCCTCAAAGCGAGACAAAGGCTGAAGAATAAGAAGAAGTAGACTGCAGTGGGCGAAGTGAATTCATCCCTTTCAATTAACTGAAACCTGAGGTTTAGACCCATAAACGGGTTGTTATTTGACTTGTCAAGTGTTTCTTCCTTATCTATAGGGGCGGAGGAAAATCTGACGGGGATAGGTACCCCGTCCTTTCCTTTTAATAGTCTAAAGTTACTGACCTTAAAAGAGGCGCAGAGATTTTCGAGGTCTCAATCGTAAAACCAACAGGGGACGTTCGTTACTTTCAAGGTAGATAAGATCGTTTCTCAGTAATTTCATCAAAGTTAGCCAAATACGATCTAAAAAACCCAGTATACTCCTTTGCCAGGTCCGCTGTGGCAAAGGAGATTTTGATTTCGGAATGAATAAACCTAACATTATTGAATATTATCCTCGTGAGATAATTTGCACCGAAATTCCTTTGAAATTTATCGAATAGATTATCTCGTTGTATCGGAAGTTTAGGCTTAATAATTAAAAGATTCTTTTGTTTTGGTATAGGGAAGCATCTCCCCACATCTCTCAACTCTTAAATCGTTGAGAGAGGACAGAATATGCGTGAGAGCAATGCTTAAAAACAATTTTTAGGAGAGGGGGCTGTGAAGTATTAGATTGAGAAAATTTGTTTAGATGGATGAATGCGACAGGAGAAATGTCCTTGAAAAAGGATGGTTTGTCCGCAGGAACAATAGACGAGAGGATGGATCTGAAGGAGGAAACATCGTGGTCGAGACGTGCTTGTGGAGATAAGGAGTTGGAAGGAATGATATTAGTGAGAATGACGCAACGATCGCGAGAAGGAAAGCGCTTCCGTAAAGGATGACGACTGATGTGAGTGGGTGAGATCACAATAGAAGAGCTGACAGTTGATGATTTGGGGGGATTTGGTTTGACGACGGGAGACATAGATGATAATGATAATAAAGAGGGTGGCAAGCAATGTGAGGAAAGGTTATGAGTGGAAGGATAGTGGAGGTTGGTAAAGGTGATTTTGATTGATGGATGCAATTTATTGAGAAACGAGACGGGAAGGACGGGACGTGGGGTATCGGGGAGTGAAGATGACATGGAATGGGAAGTGTATATGGTGGCAGGGTCGGTGGGTGGAGAAAGGACATTAGAAATGACGGGGTTAGTTTGAGTTGACGTGTTGGATGTTGATATGTGCCTATTGGAAAGGTTGCGGATTAGCTTGTTGGCACAAAAACCACATACGAAGTCTTCTTTTGACTTATTCTTGTCGCAGGCGATTGTTGTCTAGACGCTGCAGCCGTGTATCGAGCACTGTACTTGCAGTTGTCCATAGTTGGTGTCGGTCTTAGCTGTTTTCTTACGTCCTCCCATTAACTCTAAATATTCTGCAAGAGGAGCGAGCAGAACTGGATTGATCTGGAACTGGATTGATTGTGTGTTTAAGGTCTTTAAATTTTTTGTTCTGATGATGTTTTATTTTTTTGTTGATGTCTTTTTTATTTTATCATGTTTTGTAAGCTACACGAGCTTGTAGCTCATTTGCTTCTGTTTGTTATAATAAAAAAAATCAAATTTGAAAATCTTTGAAAATCATTGCATATTTAATTTTTTAATAATAATTTTTTAATTAAAGATTTGTTATCAAATATTAAATTCGAAGATTGTAACAAATTAAGTTGGTTTTTTCCGACTTCTTCACATTTTTTTCATGGATAAGCTGGTGAAGGGTGCAACTGTAGCACCTCTTTCTGTTGATCATTCCTCTAATCCCGAATTGGATTGGGACCATTCTAGGAGACTAAGCGAACCATTACTAGATGGCTTTATAGGAAATGAACTCCGATCATGTCAAAATGATATAATAAGTCGTATTAAGAATGAGAAGACACAAGCCAATGCCCAAATAAGACAGCAAATACTGAACAACAGTGATTCCATCGGAGTACGTATTTGTCTTACGAAAGTTAAGGGGGCGTACGCATAGCTATCTTGCAAACCACTACGCAAGGATAATCTGAACCTAAGCCCGGTTGAATTTCGCAATGCCTTGGCAGCACGCTACGTCTAAAATCCTCCTTTTGCCCACACAAATGTCAATACGGAGATTTCAGCATAATTCACACTCTTTCCTGCCAGACGGGAGGTTTGTCAACTATCAGGCATAACATTCTGAGGGACCTCATTGTAAAAGAATTGTCAAATGTTTACTCTGCGGTAGCAATCGAATATTAAATTCGAAGATTGTAATATACATACAAATTAAGTTGGTTTTTTCCGACTTCTTCACATTTTTTCATGGATAAGCTGGTGAAGGGTGCAACTGTAGCACCTCTTCCAGTTGATCATTGTTCAGTGTGAAATCTAGATTAGCATTGCTTGAAACTGGCCGATCTTTTGACAAGCCTAAGGCCCGAAAGCACATTGAAGCGGGTCGACATTATGCGAAGCCAATTATGCGCTTTAAACGACATATGCATTTTGAGTACGAATTTGTCGGCGAATTTGTTGACTGCAATCGTGCTATACGTTGTAGTAAGCGAGCTCTCGCTTATACATTAAAATTATATTAAAAACTATGCATAAAAAGAAATATTGAAAGTATTTCAATATTTAGATAGAAATATTATAGAAAGATCATTTAGATATTATAATATAGAAAGTATTTTTGATACTAAAAGAAATGTTTTCAATCCAATGCTTTATGAATACATTCATATTTCGTATAGCTTTTTAGAATAAAGATAAACGATCTGATTAAATAAAATGAATTGACGGAAACTATTCTATACTTTCGTATAGTATAGAATAATCATATATATATCAATATGTTTACAAAATCAAAAATAAAATTGTATGTATTTTAAAATAAAGAATTTGTGATAAAAATGAATGTTTATAACTATATTTAATAATAATTTAAAATAATAGAATTTTTATATGATGGTGTTGTTTTAATTAAAATTTTGATGACTATTCTTATTATGTAATCCTATATTTATAAGACAACTGCTTATAAGTCGGCAGTGTTTACTGATTCAATTAAATCAGTAGCTGAAGATGTTCAATGATACTGAAATGTAGCGTACTGCTGCTGGCTTATAGATAGGATTGAAGCAACGTTCAATGTCATCAAAAAATCGATTGTAACAATAACCGGAGTGACTGCTTTCATTCAATGTAATTGCCAATAAAAGCATACTAGTCGTGTGATTGTCAGCCAGCATTAAAAGGATCGAAACGTGAAACGAAGATATTTGATCAACAGCTTATGAGATCCACAAATACTGAAATGTAGCGTACTGATGTTGACTTATAAATAAGATTAAAGTAGAGTGTAGAATAAAAATAGTCATCAAAATTTAAATGGTAACAATGACTGCACAGGTATATCAACCTAAAATTAGGAAGCAACTATATATGACTACTTTGAAAATATCAATTAAGTGCAAAAATAAATAGGTTTTCAAATTGAAGGTATTATTTTCCTCTACCAACAACGATTTTATTTGAAATCAGAGATGATTTCAATTAAATTCGCAAAATGTAAGATGAAAGTTTTTCATTAAATATAAATGCTAATAAAGCAGACGAGTTGAGTGATCATCAGCCATCAGCAGACGAGTTGAGTAATTGTCAGTCAACATTGTAAGGATCGAAACGTGAAACGTAGGTATTGGATCAATAGCTGATGATGTCACCAATACTGAAAATATTGTCACCATACGCTGCAAATACCAGTGGCACAAAATTACTGTGCTCGACGAGGTTAACTCTTCATATTTTAAGCTTTTGCAGAATTCGTGATAACTGAACGAGCTGGAAGTAGACGAAGAATACGAAACCGCATGTTATTAAAGATAGTGACTTCAAAAAACGTCCGCGCGAATCGATCTTCGAATAGTCCGGTGCAAACAACATCAAATCGTGCATCCTTGTCACGGCATATTGTGTGTCTCTCAAAGTTTATCCCTTCATTTACACAGTTTAACACCAGCTCAATGCCTATTCCGTAACAAACTGTTGTCAATTCATTCCTCATTATATTGGGGCGTATTATTAAACCACCCCGCTTGCATTGCAGAAGATGAAAAAGGTTTGTTACATCATTGCATACACATCGTGCTGGTATATCTGAAGGATCTTACGCGTATCGTGTTGCAAGTCCATCGCGAAATTCGCTTGATGTGAGACCGTAGTTATTATGCTCAGTTGGCATAGCACTTGACCACGTGGATGCAACATTCGCACACGCAAAGTCCAGGGAATATTTAATTTTATTGCTCAGATTAAACTTCGCCTGCGAAAGGCGTTCTGCGATGCGTTAATCCGTACATGCGATAGTTTGCTGCAAATTTGTTGCTGACATTCTCTTAAATCATTTCCATGAAGGTCCGACTGATATGAGTCACATAGCATCAATGATTCATCATGCTCCAAACCAGCTACAAATACCCAATCCATGATTCCGATACCACCCAGCTTGATTGGTGATGTCAGAACAATTCTCATCTCGTCTTTATGATTTTGTAGAGTAAGTGAAGAAATAAAATTGACCATCAAGGCTTATCTCAGCGGCAGAAGTTGTTCTTTGCTACATCTGGTGATTCGGAGAAGTTGCGACCACTTCCATTGCAGAGATTGCGTGATATTAACGTAAGCCCTATGTGGGTCGATCGTGTTGACCTCACAAAGACGTTTAATCAAAATTACATTTTTTGAAATCCGTTCAGAAATAGTCTTGTCCAAAAACTCATCGGTGCCGATCGCGGATTCAAGTATGTTAATCCCATCATATCTAACCTCATCATCGGGAAAGAACGAATTCACTTCATTCGACGAGTTATGTAGGAAAATCGATGATTTAGCAGGATTTGCATATTAGCCGAAATCGGGGCATTGTCGTAGCACCAAATTCCATACCTTTTCAAGTGCGTGAGGAGGGCCAACAAAATTGGCGTTCATCTGCGTACCAACGCTAGGTCACTTCAGAACATTGACCACTTATCATTCGAATAAGGGGTAACGAGGCTTTTGCAAATGCAGCCATGGCGAAAGGATCGCCTTGTGTAACTCATTCTCGAGAGGAGAAGGAGTTACACACGTAACACCAATAATGCATCCTTACATTATAAGGATACAACACCAATAATGCATTTGTAGAGTATATGCATTCTACTGTAGAGTAGATGCATTCATCTATAGAGTAGATGCATTCTATAGAGTAGATGCATTCTTCCAAACACCAATAATGCATCCATAGAGTAGATGTTCTCGAAAGCGCAGGCGAAAGCGGGACACAGAAAACGCATAGTATGTAAAGCGACCCGACGATTTAACCGATTGAATGCATTGCCCGCATAAATAGATAAAAAAAACCGAAGTTATTATTACTGTTAAATGTTTCGCGTAACGAATTAATCGCATATTCCACACCGCTGCGTTGAGACGCACAAAGTTGAACTTTGTCGGCAACATCTTGCATATCAAATTCGATGTGGTACAATATAGATTTAGAGATAATGCGTCGAGCTACGTCGGCAATACCGATTGGACGTATTCCACCTTTCCTTTTTTGGCAAAGCTACTAAACGACAGGCCACAAATGCCTCGAGAATGTCGAAGGGAATTTTCACAGAAGCAATACGAATGGCGAGCGCGGCTAACGCGTTTGCCAATCCTTCAGAGTGTCTGCCAAGCGCAGTTAAGATCCTTCGCTAAAGCTGCGCGTCAAGACCAGAGAAACTAGCCGACCCTGTAGTTGTACACGCTAAATGAACTATAGCTGCACTGTCAATTCCAAGGAAATTTACCCGGTGGTGGGGACAGCTTCCGGTATGGGATGTTCGAGGAGTGCTTCATGATTTATCGGAGCCGGCTCAGAATGTAAATTTTGTAGGTGATCTTTAGCAGACATATTCTCAATTATTGATTCAGGGCGCAATGTTCCTTTGTTATCCTGGCCTGCGAGAAGACATGTGGATGCTGTTAATTTTCCATTGCGCACAAGTGTACAGAATCTTTGCTTCCAGTCTAGATTGGTGTTTATTCGTCTTTTAATTTTATATCGCGATTGTAAAATATTTGCTTCTTCAAACAGTGCCACCGTGTCTCCTTTTTGCCACAAATCCAGCCTGCGCTCAATTGTTTTCCTGATTACTGAAATTTTCCGACAGGGTATACGTCGCAAGATACAACGCGAAAAGATAGTAGCCATCTTGAGCTCATTGGAAGTTGAGCTGATTTCGTCATTAGCTGTTTTCTTGTAGAACGAGGCAATAATATCAATGAACAAGTTACTAGCATCGCATCGAGGTAAGTCCATAATAAGTGGTATCCATTGTATCACGACTTTATACATATCATCGGTTGTGTAATTTTGTTGTGAAGAAATATCGTTGCACGTAAATACATCATCTCCATGTTGTTCTTCCTGCGTAATTATATTGATTGAACGAATGTCTTTATTTTTACAATTCGGTGCGCGACAATTTACGCATTAATTTTCTGATTTGGAACATTTGCATTCTTTGCAAATGTTCATAATAATAATTTAATAACTTTAATAATAATTTTTTTAAAGTAAATATTATTATTTCAAAAAATTTACATTTGAATTCCCGCAACTGAAAACTTCATAATTTTTACCGTTGCTTTTTCGGTGTCGCCATCTAGTTTAGTTGAATCAGACTAAACTTACAACGGACTATCCAGCAGCATTTGACAGGGGACTGTCCTGCTTAAGGCGGTTGAAGGCTGGAACAAGATCAGTTGATCTTGGTCATCTGTTAATATTGATCTGTTGATAATGTTGAATTAACACATAGTAAACGGTTGTAGTATTGCGTAAACGCTGAGGCTAAACGCTGGCGAAAATGCTGAGACTATAATCGATTTTAGAGAATAAGTTTTTGTACACTAATACAATATTAAATGAACAAATTTTGTCAGATCAACAAGATATAATATAAATTATTTAGTGTGAGCTCTTCACAAACTCTTCAGTTCCGCCACGAGCGGCTTGTGTCCAAGCTCGCCACATCCTCCCCGCCGGCGTCTACCTGGCTTGTCTCCTTTGCCGTATTTGCAGCTGATTCGGTTGGCGCGTCCAATGCTTGCAACGGAACCCCACATGATTCGCTTTCGACTGATGATAGTCGAGTTAATATACCAGCGATATCATTGTATGGTTCAGTATTGAACATACGACGCTTCGGTGTTTCCATTATCGTCTGTGGGGCATCAGATAGTGGGTGGTTGCGTCCATTCAACGACGCTAAGATTGCTCGAGCATTTCCGCGCATGAGGGCCAACGATGCTCTTTGGAATAGGTGATCTACCGTTTTATGATATTCGATCCCAGTTGTGGCGGATATCTGTCTTGCTATCGATCGCATGAGACGTTCGCCTTGGTCGTTCCAGCCCCAATACGTCTCTACTACTGCCAGTATAAATTGATAACCAGCGGACTCCATACGTGCTCTATACTTCCTCTCCTTGACATTGACTGCATACATTGTCGCTGCATAGCCTGGCGTTATCGATGCGTTTGCTATGTACGCTGATTGTTGTGGATGTGTTACAGCGAAATCAACTGCACGAGGAGGGTCCCCATGAATCAAAACGTCTGCAGGTCGTTCACGAAGGTCTGGTATAAGGTTCCTTACCTCCAAAGCGACATGCATTCCTGCAGATTGAGCGGCATGAAAGACCACATCGCGAATTCCGTTGTGTCGCAGTCCCGGGTAACCCCATATTGGCAGGTCAGCGCATGTAGGCCGACTGAATCAGCGGGGAGAAAGCATCGCCCACACCGATCTCCAGGTGAAAATAGAGGCGCACCAAGCCAAAATCGAGTTAAGGCGCAAAACTGCGAAGGGGGAATGTCCATTCCGAGCGCTTTATTTGGGACCACTCGTAACCAGGAACTGGCGTGAGGGCGTGACACAGCCAGCAATCGAGCTCTGTTGAAGTGGTGAACGTCCGTAAGCATTTGCTCGTGAACTTTATTATCGAGGAGCGTTGATAGCTTGTGTTGACTGTCAGATTGCATTATTGGTGGTGATTCATGTAGTGAAGATAATCTCTCGATAAAGTCAGATAGTCCTGGGAAAGTATTGACAGAAAGTCCCCATTCGGCACATACCCTTTGTACACTGGCAATGTACGCACAAGGTGCATGCTTCACAGTTTCGCGGATCCCGAAGCCACCCAACCTTAAAGGAAGCGTAATTTGGGTCCGTATCTGAGGGTTTAGCTGGACAGACGTCATCTCGCTAAAAGCGGAAATGGTCGAATCATCAAAACTTTTGTAAAACGTGTTGCCATAGTCAGGATCAATCGTTCTCATCAGGTGGTTTATTTTCGGGGCACTGGCGCAATGTCGCAGTAGTAAGTAAGCGACCTGTGTATCAGGAATGGTGGTTATCAAATCGATTTGACTTCTTAGCTTTGGCAAATTTACTCTCATCAGCTGATCATTAACGAAATCTTGGTACCCTATAGGTGTGCCGAGCAAGCAAAAATTTTTACTTTCATTAAGTATTGATTGAGATGCACATGACTCTGAGAAATTAAATCAGCTAACTGAGTCTACGTATTTAATATAATTATAAAATAAACAAAACATAATAATGCTAAATCAAAATTTAATAATTAAATAATAAAATTAATAATTGTTTTTAGATTTTCAATAATTTAAATCAAGTTAAAAAAATGAAATTTAAATATGAATAATGAAATTTAAATATGAATTGACTAATAAATAACAGACCTTGTATCAGAATAAGAATTAGAGGTCATCAGGAGGAACTGCTATGCTATCAGGTTTCGGCCCCTAACTCCTCTACCCAACATAGCAGCGGGGCCAAATACATGCTAATGATGTATTTCCTCTGAAATAACTATCTAGTATCTTATTCTAATACAAAGTATATTATTTATTATCCATCCATAAAAATTTGCCACTTAAGAGTTTAAATTTATTCTTTATATTATTGTGTTGATTTATATATTTTACTATTTTCTGCTTGATGTTATTTTTATAGTAACCTAGTTTAAAATATGCATCTATTAAATTATTTAAATGATTTTGAAGAAAGCCAATATTATTACATATTGTTGCAATTCTTAAAATTTCATTATTTAATGTATTATATTTTATATTATATGGTATGCATGAATGCTCATGCAAAAATATGTTTCTTGTAAATTTAAATATGTCATCTTTACGATATAAATTAATAGTAGTTTTAGTTAATGTTAATTTAATGTTCATATCTAGATATACACCTTCTTTATCATTAATATTGGTTTTGTTAAGAATAAGGCTTTCTGGATAAATATGCTCACTAATTGAATAAAAATTATTAGAATTAAATACACATATATCATCAATGTATCGAAACATATATTTCATATATTTATATTGTTTAGATTTAGTTTTTACACAGTTATGAACAAATTCATATTCTATAAAGCTTAAAAACAAGTCAGCTATAATTGGGCTACTATTACCACCCATTGGAACACCTTTTACTTGTCTAAATATAGATGTCCCTACTTTTAAATAATTTTGATTTATCAAAATATTTAAGGATTCTATTAATTCAATTTTATCCATATATTTATATTTATTTGATGGTTTAATTTTTGTTAGATAGGCGTTATAATTATTATAACATATATATGTATATCTTTTTCCGAATATAAGATTAATTAATTTTACTAACGCTTCTTTAATATCTACTAAACCTAGATTTGTATAAAGAGTACTAAAATCGTATGTATTTATATTTTGAAAATTTATTCCTTTTGTGTGTTCTAAAAATTCTTTTGTAGAATTAATACTGAAATAGTGTTTTATACCAGTATTAATTTCGATTACCTTGCAATATTTTTTAAAGTGTGATTTAATTACTTTAAGTATTTTATTCATATAGACAGAAAGTGGTTTTAATGTACATTTAAACGCACTACATATGAACCTAGGTTTTATTGGATTTTTATGTAATTTTGGATTCCAATATAATATAGGTATAGTTTTATTATCTAATTCAACCTTTATACCCTTTTTATCCATTATAAAACATTAAGTTTGCAAAGCTACGGCAGAGCCTATAATCTCGGTCTTTTGTCGGTTAAGGTCCAAACGGAGTAGAGCAAACTCTCTTTCTAGGTAAGGCAGCGCATCAGCTACTGCTGTGGGATGCCCTCCGATTATGCCGTCATCCAAATACCAGCGGTTTAAATGTATTCAATGTAAGCAACCAACCGAAGTGATGCAATCATGAATTGCCAATGAAAATAGAGACGGTCCTAAGGGATTTCCTTGTTGTACGCCTTGGCATGATCGAAGGGGCTCCAAATTTCTGAATCGAAGCAATGATGGCTCGGAGTATCAGTATCTCAACCACGACATTAATTGCGGGACAGATCGTTGAATTACACTGAATATGGCATGTCGGCTGATAGAATTGAAAGCATTCCTGAGATCGACCTTAACCCACACCCAGTCATCCTTATCGCGTCGTCGAGTGTGTTCATCTCTCACAATGTGTATTATGTTATCAACCCCGTTTTTAGCTGCTACACCGAGCTGAGTTGGTTGCAACACTGACAAAAAGACTGTGCTGAGTTTACGACATGCATTGATGTTGCGAGACGTAGAGGAGCGGGAAAGGATTAAGGTAACAGTATTTTATATAGACTTAGATTCGAATGAAGTGATGAGTTTATGCTGCCAGGAGTCGCATTTGGTACTTAATAGGTTGAGATGAAACAGGCGAAGAGCAAGATAGGAATCACAGAGAGACGGCGGAAAGTCGTTTGCACGAAGAAACAGCAGTTGCTGAAACAATCAAAGTACAATTAGAGCAATTTGAGAATTATGCTCGAAGTGACTATATATACGAAAGATTCATTTGTAAGGACATTATAACGTAAGTCATGTATTATTTCGTAATTTACAATTTACAGAGTTTAGTGTTAGTAAATTATATTTTTAGTATAAATATATCTAATATGAGTTTAGCAAATTAGATAACTGAGTATACGTATTTTATTCGATTTATAAATAAAAATAAAAATAAAGATAATAAATAATCTTTTAAGATTTTATACAATTTATTATATAAAGTCAAAATTAAAAATTGGAATGTAAAATAAAAGTCAATTGTTATGAATTGACTAATAAATAACAGACGATGTATAAGAATAAGGATTACATGTCATCAGGAGGAACAACTATATATTATTAGTAATAATTAATATTTATTAATTAAATATTAATTATTTATTAATATTTAATAAAAAATTATTTATTTTGTAATTAATAAATCTGATCAGGTAACTTAGTCTACGTATTTTATACGATTTATAAATAAAAATAAAAAAATAAATAATTATATAAGATTTTATAACTTATATAAAGTCAAAACTAAAAATTGAAATATAAAATAAAAGTCAATTTTATGTATTGAATAGTAAATAACATACGATGTTTAAGAATAAGGATTACATGTCATCAGGAGGAACTGCTATCGGGTTTATGCTCCGATCCTTCGATCTAACACTGCAGCGTGACTAAGTGACATAATATAAGGTCCAAGCTGAGTAAACTACCTGTTTACAAAAATATGCAAGATCAAGATTATCGCTATTGTAATTAAAAATGATTTGTTAACAGTGATTTAATTAGCGCAACCAACATCTTAATAATGGACAGCGTGCGGGAGTAAGTGACATAGTATATTTCTAAGTATCTATAAATGTTTGTGGATAAAATGGTACGTAATACGTTAGTGTTACTCAATTGTTGTAGGGGAATATTGTTAATCTTATAACCTAATAAATATTTTTGTTAATAATAGCTATAATAACTAAAAATTTCAAAATCATCCTCAGAATATTTTTCAAAATTGTGCAGATAATAGCAGTAGCTCTCAAAACATCAATTTTAAAATAAATTTTTAATTTCCGTTTTCAATTCTCTTGTGATTTTTTTAAATATTAGATCAGCTTAATGAGTCAACGTATTTTATACTTTATATAAATTAAAAATTATGATATATAAAAATAATTATAAATAATAAATAATTATGTAAGATTTTATATTTTAATTATATGAAGTTAAAATTTAAAATAATAATCAATTTTTATGAATAAACTAATGAATAATATGCGATGCATCAGATTTAAGGCTAGAGGTCATTAGTAGAAACTACTATGTTATCAAAAATATAAACTTAAATATTTGTTATAATAAATTTGTGAAAATTGGAATATATTCAGTTAGTGAAGATAACTTCAGTTATCTTCTATTACTGCTATTTTCATATTAATAGTAATATATTAATATATTACTATTAATTTTATAATTTTTGTAAGTCACTCGCTGAAAAGCGGCGGTGATATTAATAGTTAATTTATGATTACATTTTACTAACGAATATCAGTTGAATGCATTTCAGGTTGAAAAGTTTGCTAGAGTATCAAATGGAAAGTATTCGTGATTTGACGGAAGCAATTAAAAATGCTAAGGCCGACATTGACAGATTAAATGACTTGAAAATTTCATTTTATAACCAATTGACATCAATGAACAATTATTTAATTTTGGATAAATTGCTGTTGGAAAATCTTTCATACTTATATGATACTATTAACAATAGAATAAAATCAAGAATGTTTGCGGTAATTCAAAGAAGATTTATATGTAGTATAACAAAATATAAATGATTAAACCCAATCTATATGATTTAGTATTTGAGCCCTTTATATTCTTACATAATTTGTTTGGATAAAAATCTAATAAGTAGAACACATGACATATTTACAAAACCTTTTATTTACACTTTTGATAAAGATTATCCCCCTAAATGACAACAAAATTTCATTTGACAACCATTTGTCATCAATGAACAATTATTTAATTTTGGATAAATTGCTGTTGGAAAAGCTTTCATACTTATATGAAACTATTAACAATAATTGTTTATATCCATTTTTTTAGTTTTAATTTGTTTTTTGTAAATTTTCTGTAAATATTTTTTGAAATAATTTCTGTAAATAAATTTTCTATGTAAATAATTTTTCTTTGTTAATTCTATTAAATAATTTATTTGACAGAACAAATGATTTTTTCTATACAGTAATAAAGTTGAAGAAAACATGATCTTACGTTCCAAAGAACAAAGAATCATTTTACAGGATTTAAAGGAAACAAAAAAATACATCAAAATAATTATTCTGACCAAGAATACGATACATCATCTGTTAATACTATACAGACAAGGATTGATCCAAAAAGATCAATGACATAGTTCTCTGTAAATAATTTGTATTTAAATAATTTTTCTTTGTTAATTCTATTAAATAATTTATTTGTCAATACAAATGATTTTTCTATAAAGTATAAAGTACTTAAGAAACATGGATTAAAAGAAAATTTCACAAGTATTGAAGATTTCTTTAACAATATTGACAATTTTGCTTTTAAAGATGATGAAAAAATTATATATAGGTTTAAGTTCAAGAGAAAAAGAAGTTTCGATAGAATGATAAATCGATAAAATGTTTGCGGTAACTTCAAAGAAGATAATGTCATATGTAGTATCACAATATATATATGATTACACAATATCTATTAACATTAATACCAGAAATAACAATGAAGGATGATTCCTCTAAATTAATAGAACATAAATGATAAAGTGTCCATTATCATATGAAGAAATAGGGAATAGTAATTCTAGACAGAGATCAATGAATTTATATACGACTGCTGACTTTAAATAGTTGTATTATAGCATTCTTAATGATTTAGTATTTGAGCCCTTTTAATTCTTATATAATTTGTTTGGATAAAAATCTAATAAGTAGAACACATTAAATATTTACAAAATCTTTTATTTTGTAAATATAAAAGATTGTATATATTTTTAAAGATTGTATATATTTACACTTCTGGTAAAGATTATCTCCCTAAATGACAACAAAATTAAAAATATCATCTTGGATCATGGATTAACCACTAAAGAAGCTTTGAAGGATTAAGACAAGACAGGCGAACGATATTTACAGTTGCAGCGATTTGATTTGTTAGTAGACAAATTAAGAACCCAATAAGTACAATTTGGCAAAGAGACAATCAAATTTTGAAAGTAAAGATTATGTTAGATCACATCAATAAAGAAGCTGAAAACTGTAAAAGATAAATCGCAAAGTTTAGGAAAAATTGGATGAAGATTTTTCAGTATTGGGATTTTCTATTTAATTAGAAGAACATGGATTTGTTTACCATTGTACTCGTATATGCAAATTTCTGATTCATAAGATGTCACGCTTACCCACTTCTTTAAAACGATCTATATCTATGTTAATGTACATTTATTAATGAAGTTTATGGCTAGTGTATAATTTTATAGTTATACTAACATTTATTGTTCGATTTAGTATTTTATATTACAATAACTGTCTATTATACAACTTAAACCATCATATTCTTCAATTAAATTAGATTTATTGAACAAATGCTATTTTTAGAAAAACTTCTTATATTTACATAAAGATCTTTCAGCTCTTTATCACTTAAAAGTTGTTTTAATATTTCTAATTGTTCATTTATATACATATCTTTTTTAATATTTTTAACTCTATTTTTCCTATTCTTTTATCACCATGACTTCTTGGTTTGCGTTTAACCGGATTATTATAATATAGTTGTTTATTATGTATTATACTACTTCTGCCAATTCCTTGTACCACGTCATTCAATCCTAATGGGTACATGGAATTAAGCGTTTTAATCCAAAAATCTTCTTTTTCTAATAGTTTTTGATTTAATATTGAAATGTTTTCTTCGATAATATGTTCTAAAATAAATAATTTACAGTTTTTAATATCATGTCCTATTAATCTCATATGTTTATGAAATATAGTTTGACTATTATGCTGTATATTATATATGTGTTGCCTAAACCTAGTTTTTAACATTTGATATGTTTTTCCTATATATTGCAATCCACATGTACATTGTATAAGATACACTACACCTGCGGTATTGCAGTTACAATTATTATTAATATTTAATGAAAAACATTTGTTTGTCGTATTACTTACAATACAATTATTATTATTTATAACATCACAAACTATACAATTTTTTCTGTTACATTTAAAAGATCTAAAATTAAAAATCATTAGTACTTACATATTTTCCCAATCTGGTTGAGTACATGTAACTTTTGTTAAGTCATAATTTTTTCGTTGCTTTTTCGGTGTCGCCACCGAGAAAAGAATTTCCCAATATCACATTAAATAAAAAAGGATACCACAAAAGTTTATAAAATAGACATAATAAAAACACTTCTTTAGAGCTTTGCGTTATCCTCCGATACATGCGGCTTAGAGATAGAAATTGAACAAATACGTAAAATGCTTACTAATAATGGATACGAGAAATATACAACATTATACGTAATTTTAGGAAATAAAAATAATAATTAAATTTCGGTTTTAATTTGAAAATATTATGTAATGTATGTAATTTTTATCATAATATTTGAATATTTTATTTTTAATATAAATTTATTAAATAAGGAGTTCCATTTTGGTTAATAAAAGGAATTCCAATATATATATATATTATATATATATATATATATATATATATATATATATATATATATAGATTAGATGATCCAAAATGTTCTCCCAGCAATGCAACTTTTATAGTAAGATTTCTTAATAACCCGTTCAGGAAAGCCACTCTTTAACAAACCAATCCGAATCAACGAATATTTATAATTCAATAGTGTTATTGCAGTGTTATTATATTCTTAAATACACAAAATATTATACAACAGTCTCAAATATAAAATTCAAGCAGTCATCCCAGGCAAAGGCAAGCCGGTGCAAAGAGACTTCGTGAAGATACTTCTTTAATTATTTGGAATAACAATTAATTTATTACAAACAAATTATAAATACAGATCAAATACAGATCAATTACAGATCAAATGCACTTACTCCTCAATCAAATTCGAAAATTTTCCGAATTTTTGAATTTGGAAAGAAATTTGAAAATTAGAAAAAAATTGAAAATCTTTCTTTGTTAGAAGGAACAAATCAAATCGGCTAACTGAATCTACGTATTTAATATAATTATAAAAAACATAATAGTGCTAAATCAGAATTTTATAATTAAATAATAAAATTAATAATTGTTTTTAGATTTTCTATAATTTAAATCAAGTTAAAAAAATAAAAATAAAATTTAAAATAAACGTCATTTTTATGAATTGACTAATAAATAACAGACGTTGTATCAGAAAAAGGATTAAAGGTCATCAGGAGGAACTGCTATGCTATCAGGTTTCGGCCCCTATTCCTCGACCCAACATAGCAGCGGGGCCAAATACATGCTAATAATGTATTTCCTCTGAAATAACTATCTAGTATCTTATTCTAATACAAAGTATATTATTTATTATCCATCCATAAAAATTTGCCACTTAAGAGTTTAAAATTATTCTTTATATTATTGTGTTGATTTATAATAATAAATTTATAATAATAAATTTAAATTATTGTGTTGATTTCAGGGTGAGTTCTGCAAAATATCCCAACCCGCAAAACATCATTAGTGCGCAAAGCATTCGAAGTACATATTTCACTGTGGAAGGAGGTGAAAGTAATTGAAATATTTTTCGAAACTCGTACTCTGCAACAACGCAGAACACTTGAAGTTCGTCAGAACTAGAAAACAAATTAGAAGAAACATTTATCAAGTAAATAACGAATGGTAAAGTTACTGCTGCAGAGGTAATTCTTGACGATGGATTAAACAACAGTTTGATTTCACCAGAGACCATTGTTTAAGGAAAATCAGTTGGAGAATTGGTTAAGGAACTTAATCCAAGTCGTGGTGTATTTAACGAAGAAGCCTGTTTACATGATAAAGTTGAAAACGCAAAGGATCATAATTATTCATTATTTCTTACGATTGATGCAGATTCAATCATTCGTGCAGCGAGCAGAATAATGGGAAAGCAAACAGTAATAGATGCGCTATGATAGCTACTTGAACTGCTGTACTGAGTGATAGTTCTATTTCTCAGTATAACTACTGCTTCTTCTGCTATACTAAGTTCATAACCGTACTACGTCAAAGAACATACACAGATTAAATTATCACTATATGAACATACATTCACGTTGCAAAGCTCTGAAGTATTATCCGAAAATACATGTGACCTTCAATGTGAAACTACTGATAATATCATCAAGTAAGGGTGAAACTACCGATATCATCAAGTAAGGTGGCTCGGCACAGAACGCTCAAACCTGTTTAAAAAATTTCAGGGATTCGTGACTGTTTCCATGCACTAATCTTCACAATTGTCCGAGTTCTCTTCCATAAACGTTCAACAGCGCTTAAATGATAATTTGTTACAGGTTCGCACTTTACTGTCATAATTCCTCAGAGATGTTCCATCGGATCTCATTTCCGATATCAAAATTGTCTCACTTTTTCGTATTGGTAAGAAGATATATAGAAAAAAAATCGCCCTTGATTACTAAAAGCTGTTTTACAAGACGGTAAGTCAACTATTTTAATTCTTCAAATTCATTTCATTTACGGGGATCACCGGTACGAATACTTAAAGATTTCGGTGTGGCAGAGCGGCAACAGTTGCATGATGCCAAGATTACTGTAAAGCAACTCCTGGTTCAAGGCGTAACGATTCAAAATTTTCAGGTTGAGAAGCGGAAGACTCGTATTCATTGGACACCACTGGCATTGGCTACAGTATGATGATATCTTTCGCTTCACCTCAATTATTTTTTATTATACAAACCGTGCTTGAAGTTGTTTATTAAGTGTCGTATAAAATGAATCTCCCCTGTCGAACGCGTTGCTCAAACATCCATCTGCATTTTTGGATATCAGTCAATTACGTTGTTTCATAGAGTATTATTAAAGTATTTCTTAGAGTATTATTGGAGTCTTATTAGAGTGTTATTAATAAAAAGAAACAAGTTAATATTAACTTTTTTATATATCAATTTATTAAGTAATATTATAATTATTTGATATTTATCAAATAGCAATATTAATAGGTTTGCTTTGTTTATCCATCTTTCAGTTTTTGTTTTGGAATTGCTACTAATCTGACAATGTCTCAAGAAAGTAAAAATACCAAGTCACAAACAGAATTGTTATTAGAACAAGCTAAAAGTATTACTTCAAAAATCGAAGAGCAAAGGGATCACTTTCATCATCTTCGATGCTGCGCCGAGATAAATAATTACAATCATCAAGAGAAACTAAATAAAATTATGGAAGAAAGGTATATTTTATAAAACTATATAAAATTTTGTTGTTGCAAAATTCTCATTTTCGTTTTTAAATATTTTTATATATACTGTATAACAACTATATGCGTCTTGATACCTTTGTGTGTACAAAAATGGGTGCATGCACGTTAGACGTCGGTTTTGAAAATTCTAAAAAAAAGACAAAAAGAATTTATTATAAAAGGGTCAAAAATGTATTAAAACGTTTTGATTTTTCAATTTTATGTTCCCAAATGAATTGAATTAGATATTCGGAGTGTTGTTCCTTCGAAATTCCTGGTTTCTCTCGTAGAAATTTTTTCGATAAAGACCACAAACCTTCGATTGTTTGTGTGTATAGTCCTATCTTCAGGGTTAATAAAGTTAATAGAATGATTAACAGACCTATGATCATATGAAGAATTATTCTCTAAGGCTTTTGAATATGCTTTCCATTGGTCTGTTATAATAATAGTATTTGGTAAAATATTATCATTTATAACTTGCCTCATTGTTTCTGCATTTCTATTTCTTACAGGCACTATAAAGGTCTTTTTCGAACCACGTTCAACTGCTCCTACAAACCATTGACCGTCATTTAGTCGTCCTCTGTTATATTTTCTTTTGAAAAATAAACTTTCATCAATTTCGACAATTTTTTTTGAACCATCGCTGTTCAAACCTCCTAATTTCTCGCTAGTGGAAGAAATATGATCACAAATTATCTCCCTGACAAGATCAACATATTCAGAAACAGTGTTTCTTGAGATTTCAAGTTCTCGAGCAATTTCACTCAAGGATATTCGATTCAAATACTTATAGAAAATAAAAAAAATTGTTCTCATAGGTAAACGTGAGCTTGAAAACAAACTATTATATCGAATAGAACATGAGAATCTACATGACCTCTTACATGTCCAAAAATACCCATCCAACGCATTTTTTCTTTTCTGATAGCACAAGTAGGTACCATCATCACATTTGGGACAAAGAACAAAATTTTTTAAAACGCCTATTCTGGTAAGAAATGAATTTTGAGTATCAAAATTCGAAAAAACACGGTTCAAATAACTCTCGGTTATGTTCAGATCCATCATTTCTTCTTGTGATAGAAAAGTCTCTTCATCAACAATTGTTCTTACTGATTTTCTAACCATCTAAGGGGGGGGTTAAAAATTTTCAAAACCGACGTCTATTTTCAAAACCGACGTTTAACAAACTATTATATCGAATAGAATATGAGAATCTACGTGATAGAAAAGTCTAGACGTGATATCTCGACGTGATAGAAAAGTCTCTTCATCAACAATTGTTCTTACTGATTTTCTAACCATCTAAGGGGGGGGGTTAAAAATTTTCAAAACCGACGTCTATTTTCAAAACCGACGTCTAACGTGCATGCACCCAAAAATGTTTTAAACAAATAAGCAACTGGATCCTGCATTATTAATATTTAACAAGTTCTTAAAATAAATTACATGCTTAGATTCTAGAATTCGAATTTGTATAAAGCTGTATAATCACTGAATTCATAGTGAATATGCTGTAAAGGTGCTAATATTATTTTTAAATTAAAGAACTGATATATACGTTTTGCGCGTAGTCCAATTGTCAACTAAGAAAAATGGCAAATACGATGTTGCTCTCCAATTACAATTATTTATTAACGCCACAACTAATTTATAAAGTAACAAATATTTGGTATTTTAATTGGTAAACTTTACAATAGCAATCAGACAAGTTTGTAAAAAGCACAATGTGTGTGATAATACTAAATATATACTTTTATTCAATATGTAAATATGTGACTGATCACTAGGAAACTGTTCTGAAACAAACGAGAACATGCCAATTTTTAATTTATCAAAATAGCCATTTTTGCTGATAAAATTTTTGTATTATTGCCTAACCTGATAAAATATTATAAGATGGAGACTCAATGTTATGACGGATAAAAAAATTCGAAACCGCTTAATCATTTTTGATTTTATAAATAATATTTCTTACAAAAATGTTTTGCGAACAGGTTAGCTAATTCGCCGTTGCTGATAAATTATCTCTATTTTAATAGTTTACATTTTAATGGGGAAACTTACAACAACTTAATTAAACACGCCAATATGATAAAAGCTGCTATGGATTGTACTAATCAAGATAAAGACGGTCTTGCTGAATTTCAGACAGGCTTAGACCAAATCGAAAAAATCATAAAAGATATGCTTGCATTGCGATCACAATTTCAAATTAAATTTTAATATTAGTGTAGATTTATATATTTTTACTATGTTTTGCCTGATATTTTTATAATAATCTAGTCTAAAATATGCATCCATTCAATTATTAAAATGATTTTGAATAAAACCAATATCGTTAGAAATTGTTGCAATTCTTATAATTTCATTATTTAAAGTACCATATTTTATATTATATGGTATGCATGAATGCGTATGCAAACATATATTTCGTGCAAATTTAAATATGATATCTTTTTAATATTAATTGATGTCGTCTACTTAATTTGAAGTAGTCTTGCGTCAACAATTTTGAAAATGTCGATGTCCGACATACCATAACCGTTTGAATTGGATAAGCTGGCAGCGGCAAAGTGGGCCGGTTTGACCGGTGCCCCACAATGCCTTAATTTGTATTCTTTGAAGATAGGACATCTTCTAGACCAGGCCGGGTGCTGACCACCACAATTGGAACACAGAGGGGGGAGAGAACATTTCCCCTCATGGACTTCGGAAGAGCTGCAAACCCCACACGTATGGGGCCTAGTACAGTTCGAGGACCAGTGCCCCCAGAGATGGCACCCATTGCAATGGGGGTATGTTAAGTCATCAGCATCTACGATATTGAAAGAAAGATTGTACCCCAGAAAGGGGTTACATTTGCTTTTAGCCAGACATTCCGCCTGATCGACTGCGGTAGAACAGAATGCTATTGGTATAGCCTGGCCTTTCTTGCCCAGGATTGGGCGAATATTATGAATTTTGAACTCTGATGTGAGAGCAATGATATCTTCCTCCATTGCGAAGGACGGAAAATTATTAATTTTCAGAGTCGCCTGAATAGGCCTGTAAGTAGTTGACCCAAATTCTTTTAGGTGTGTTTCGAAAAATTCTAGGTACGATGCTGCCAGATCTGGAGAGCTGAAAGAAACCCGGATTTCGGAATCTAAATATTTTATCGAATTGAATAGAATTCTCTTCTTATAAGAGCTTGTAAACTCTCTCAGAAAAATATTGAAAAGATTCTTGCTTTCAAATGGTTGAAGAAGTCTGATTATCACCAGATTCACCACTTTAGGCACAGGAGGGAGTTCTCCATCCGTGCTTGAGATTAAAAAATTAGACGAAATAGGACTAACCTTGTTTTCTTTGGCTTGAAAATTCGATGTTACATTGGAAATACCTGAGTTCCGTTCCATATTAGCTTGATTTTGTAAGTTGTTTGAAGCACCGATGGTAAATTTTTTTTACAATTTTTTCTCTTTGTATCATTTGTGTTTCCTTACCAACAGTTTCATTCTACGCGCACACGAATAGATAAAACGTAGCATCTATTATTTTTATGATTTTAAACGAGTGTCGAGCAAACGAACAATGTACAAGTAATGTCGGAGCTTTCAAAAGATAGCAGCAAAAATCATTCAAAAATCAACGATAATCATGCAAAAAAGACAAATTAAAGGTAAATCTAACTACAGATCCAAGTAACAACGTTAGTAATTTTTCTATGGTATCAGGTGATGGGGAGGTGCTTCCCCCATTCCTAAATTAAAGAATTTGCTAATAATTAAAGTTAAGAAACCGACTGAAAAACACGATCTCTACAGCAAATTTTTGAGGTCCTTCACCAAACAGTTTCAGAACAGGGTTCTATTTAACTCTGTTAGGTTACACCCTGCGGAGGTGAAGATCTCTTTTGTCTCGAATGACCTTGCCCCAAACTACATGGAGTACTTCTCCGCCAATTTAGCTGAATATGGTGAAATTTCATCCAAGCCTATCCTAGCATCGCTAAAAGTTTCAAATCTTCCCTGTTCAATGGAAGAAGATATACGTTCTTTTATGGCAAAATTCACGGTCACCAATATGAGGTCAATCCAGGGTAAGGACGGGAACCCTATCCCGGTTGGCTTTTGCAATGCTCCCGTAAATATTGCTGAATCCCTGTCTAATTCTACGTCGAATCCCTTTATGGGTTTTAATATTAAATTCACGATCACAGAGAGGGATGATCTGACCTATCCCCACTGCAGCCGGTGTCACAAATGGGGACACTGGGCCTCCAGCTGCAGTGGGACCCTTTCGTGTGGGGTCTGTAGCTCCACCAGCTGTCCTTCTCTTACAACTACTGATCGCTGCGAGGCCCCCCTTTCCTGCTCGAATTGCGGGGGGTGCCATCCTGCTTGGAGCAGGAAATGCTCTCTATTCAAAGAAAATAGACAATTATTCTTGTTGAAACCGCCCAATCCGGCCAAGTCCTTCGCGGTCGCCGCAGTTCCACGTATGGAAGACGCTGACATTCTACGGATTGTCGACTTAATGACTTCGAATGCTCTTCGGCAGATGGAGGAGTTAGTACGCTCTATCCTAACCGTTATCGGGACTAATCCTGTGCTTCCTCTTTCCTCGGTTCCGGAGTCGAAACAGAGAGGGGCTTCAGCCCATGCCGTCCCCCCGCTCAAGATTGGGAAGCTAATCCAACAGAAGACTAATAGGGGAAATGAAGATACTGCCCACCTAGCTTTGTCTAGGTAGGCAATCCCCCATCCAACTAATCCATCACAATGCAGAGTACTCGTGAGCCTTTTTCACTGAATATCCTTCAGTGGAACTCGGGAGGTGCTTCCGCCCTTAGACTTCTATCTGGTAGATATGCTGATGTTATAGTCCTTCAGGAGACGCGGTCTATCCGTCTCCCCCAGGACATTACTCGATTTATCCCAAAGCATATTTGTTCCCACTATACTCCGTACATAACCCCACCTCACTCCTCTTCATCTCAAGGACTCTTGACCTTAGTTAAGTGCTCCTTAAGGTCCTCCCTCCTATTAAACTACTCATGTCCAGCCCTTTCTTGTTTAGTAGTTTCACTCAGTAAAAACGGTAAACGCATAAGTCTAGCCAATGTCTACATCCGTCCAGGGAAATTCACAAGAACCGTGACCTCCTGGATAGTATTATTGACAGCGGTTATGACATGTTACTTGGAGATTTCAACGACAGAACTGGTCGTTGGATCAATGCAGCACTTCGCAGAGCTAGGAACGGTTATCTTATTCAACAACCCCCGTCACCTACCTTTCATTGCACATCAACAAATTCTATCCTACACATTTTACTGCTTCACTCGAGGTGGTTGTTAAAACCCTTCTGCACGGAGCAGTCGCGCCAGCAATTGTCCACCTCTCATGACCTAATTCGTTGGAGGATTGAGGAAGATATGTTGCTTCAAAGGATGTTTCACTTTGATCCGATCAGAGTGGCCCTCTTTCAAGCGGCTATCCAACTCTTTCCCTTAATAGAAAATGAGAGTTTGACCAAATTTAATACCTACCTCTTTTCGCAAGCTACCGCGATTCTATCGACTACCTATAAAGGTCGTATATACAATCCCACTCCGACAAAACTCAAGGTCCTAGCAAAATTACTGAACCTCCCAAATCTCTCTGCTTCCGCCAAACAGGCCCTATCGAATGAATACTGGAGCACTAGATACAGGTTCCAGCTGAGTAGGGATAGGACGAGTATCGCTCGCCTTAATCCTTCTCAGTCTTCCTTTTGGAAGATGTTCAAGAAGGAGAAGTTTGTTTGCTGGAAGGATAGAGCATTGCGTTGGATAGGGAATGTAGGCCTTGATAAAGTTTTAGAGGAGTCACTGGCCCTACACAACTATGGAGCCACTCTATCACCTCAACCAATCCCGCCTTGGTGTAACTTCAGGAGTAGGGATCTATCTGTTACGGATATCCTTAACTCCTGGGGTCCACTCCCGGGCATCTCCAAATCTGTCGTTCCACTTTCCTCTCGGGTCTGTCAGCTTTTGACAGCTGATCAGAGAAGAAAGGTAGCCGTCACAATGCTTTTAGCCTCCCCATCCGATGTAGCAGGCATCAATATTAGTAAGCGTGTTTTTCTTCCTAAGAAAAAATCCTGCTCATGCCCTAAAGATCTGCGACCCATTTCGATTTACGAAAAAGCACTTGCGCGTAAAATCCGCGACCATTTAAGTAGGCGTAATTTGATCCCTCCAGGTTTTCATGGGTTCGTCAAAGGTCGCTCGGTCCAATCAGCAGTTGGTGAGGTAGAGCAGTTTTGTCGGGATAATAGCCATCGTCTAGTTGTGGCTGTTTTCCTTGACTTTTCTGCTGCATTTGACCGCATCTCCATTCCTTTTGTGATCTCTTCTCTCAGGTCCCTCGGGTTGCCTGCGAGAATTGTGAACAGAGTGGAGATCCTGTTGTTTACCAAGCGATTTTACTATGAAGACGACCCTGATGCGCGTCAGTTCTACCCTATTAAGGGTGTACCTCAAGGATCCCCACTTTCTCCAATCTTATATCTTGCTGTCTCTATTAAACTATTCAAAATATTTAAACGCGAACAACGACTTGTGGTGTACGCTGATGACACCAAAGCACTGTTCACTGGACACAGGTGTAAAGACGTAGTCTCTGACATCAGCCGTTTCTTTTTAAGATTAAAAGATCAGTAACCCATATCCAATCTTATTTTAAACTCAGCTAAATCGCAGGTGGTCGTCTTTCATGGCACACCTGCTACAAAGCAAAAACTTAAGAGATTAGCACTCTGCGCACTACTCCATATTTGCCTCTGAACCACTTCCAACCTTTACCAGTCGAGTAAAATACCTGGGGTTCACCGTAACGGTGAACTAGTCGGCGCAAGCTGACCTAGATAGACTCAAACGTATCCTGAAGAAAGCTAGGTGGGCCCTGATACGGGCTCAGCATCTGTCATTGAAAGGGAAAACCCAGGTGCGCCTTTGGGGTACCTGGGCTATCTCGGGACTTGTCTTCTTCTCAAGAGGACGTCCCCCAGAGCAAAGGCTAAGGTTTCTTAAGCTCCTCGTCTCTCGTTTACCCAGCATAGTCCGCGCCGATTGGATTCATTGGGGGGGGTGAAGACCCCGGGTGGATCAGTCGCAAGACGGCGTGTTGGATCGGTTTGGGGGCTCAGATCCCCCTGGACCTGAATCCTTAGAAAAAGAAAAGAGTTAGAAGACTGAAGAGCTACTGACTTTCTATTGTTGTGTCTGATCTGGTTTATTGCATGTTTCTTTTTCTTTTTTTGTGTAGTTAAGAAAGTCTTTATACATTTATTTATTTTTATGATTCGCTCATTGTATTTAGAAATTTTCCGTTCGAAGTGATATTCGTAATAAGATTTTGTACAGGCAATGACTAATATCTATAAAACCATCATTAACTAATACGAAGAAAGACACAAATTTAAGTGTACAATAAAATTATAAACAAAATAATATTTAATCAATTAAAGTAACATTTATTCAAACTTATATTTAAGCATTAAAAATACACATTTTAACAAAAAATGTTGATAATGTCGTAAATATAATTAGAAGAATAAAAAACTTGATTTGTTCATCATTGTACTCGAATATGCGAATTTCTTATTCATAAGATATCAAGCTTACCCACTTTTTTAAAACGATATAGTGCATATACATCATACTCTTCAAACAATATCCGTAAGAAAAATGTATTTTAACAATTTCAGCGAATACAGTTTCAATGTGCATGAACGAATTGAATGCTACAATGATTATATATAATCTACTATATAAGAGTTAAGTTTGTTTCTTTTATTATTTGGAAAATTCATTAGCATTTGGGAGAGGATAAACAATGTTAATCTCAACAAATCGGATAACATAGTTAATACAGACATTCATTTCAAAAGATAAAATGAACAGAGAAAGATTATCATTATACGAAAAGTAAATGATCTATGATGGCATATTAGGAAAAAATGCAGACATTACGTCATCAGTGTACTAAGGTACTAAACAAGCACCACAGGTTTGTATAACTGTACTTAAAGCGCTAGCAAAAATTCCAGCGCATACACTATAAAATATCAGTGTCAATGCACAATTAAAACTGCAAAATTATATATGAATAAAACTACTGGTGACCCTCTATTAATCAGAAAGAGTTTCAATACAACTTTTTAATTGACAAACATAAAAGTGTAAACATGCATGCTCTTTTACAAACTTCGTCGAGAAGCTTAATCAGGAATGCGCCTACTACAAACGCCTAACTTTCAATGAAACGTAATCATCTTTTATCTCAAAATAATACAACAGCTACATTAAGAATTATTATTTATTGAGTTTTAATACAAACTAGCATGGATGGTCTACTGTTTAATATCTATGCTCATGTTAGCATCATGCGTCTTAAAATTTGATGATCCACTGAAGTTGATTCGATTATTAGGATACAGAGTGCTAATGTCTTCTATAGATAGATAATTTAATTATATGGAAACTTATTTTACAGGTTATGAAGTGTTGAATGAGAGGGCTGTTGCAGGGAAAAGTGCAGATAAAACAACTTTTCAGTGGACGAAATTGATTGACAACACTTATTATGCTGATCTCTAACTTAAAACCAACATATAATTTATTGTTATGATAGTATCTTTGTATTCAACTAGTATAAGGATGGTCAAACACAAATGGCAGTTTTAAAATCACCATTACTACCTACAGAGTTAAAAGAGAAAATATTCATCGATATCACTCCCAAAATATAATGCAGTTATTAAAATAATTAGAAATCAACAAATCACGCTAAGGAGGAGAAATATAATATGATAATGATAATAATTTTTAAAGTTAATCCAAAGGTTGTTTTATCGAATGCCATTCAACCAGTTTAATTTATGATCGAAATCGGGAAGTTAGGAGTCATGTCATACAAAACAAATATGTCCAAAATGAATTTGACGATTTATCTTTTGATAAATTAAATTCTTAAAAAACATATTTCAAAATATAATTCACTTTTAAATATAAATTAGTTCATTAGTTAGTATTTAAAAAACTAATCAAATTTATTAAATCGATTAATCAAATATGTTGATAATCATTGCATCATAATAAATAACATTAAAATACATATAATTGATTCATATTCACTAACTATTTTCCTAATCACGCAATATAATAAAGAATTGTATTTCTTTAAAACTAAATTTTCATTTAATTGTTAAAGATTAGTTTATACAATTATATCAAAGAAGTTAAATTAATAGTGGTGATGAGTTGCTTGATTTACCTTCTGCAAAAAAAAACATATCAAGAGTACTGATAGTAAACCAGGCCAGCAGTGTTACAAGATCTAGAAACAACAAATTCCTTGCACATGGCTAATCCTTCTAATAAATAACACTAGTTATTCGGAAAAAAACATGAAACTTCTCGAATTGGAGCTGTCAACTCTACATTAGCAGAAAGATGAATTAAGCTCACTTGATGCAAACATCGGTGAAAACTTAGATATAGTTCAGATAAAGGATGATTGTAACGAGAAAATGAATTAAATGAGAGAAAATTACAACAGCCTCCTAATATTTCAATAAATCCTAATAAATTCAAAGAATAATTACTACACTCAAATATTATGCTTCGAGCAACCAATATGATCTTATTCCATCTAATAGTAAATCTTTGTGAATATTGTTTAATTTGATGTTCAATATTGAAATGAAAATAAGGATTATTTTATAATCTTCATTAAAGGCATCGCCTCTTCTTGATTAATGATCAAAATAATCGATATTTGCTTACATTCTCTGACACTAGATTTTTAAGTAGCAAATATCAGTTCATTAAAAACCAAGAAATCAATAAATATTTACTTGTGTGGATACTTAGACTGTGAGCTTAATAGAATCAGTTATGAATATGCAACAACAATTAAGAACCTCAAAATAGATTTAAATGAAATTCTTGCACAACTCCTTCAGATTAGCACTAATTTGAATTCTTGTTCCGAGCAAATGGCTAGCCTTTTTCAAGTATCTCAAAAGTTGAAGAAAAAATGAACGAACTTACCAAAGAACAAGGAATCATTTTACAAGATTTAAAGGAAACATCAAAAAAATACATCAAAAGAATTATACGCAGTCAATTGACAAAGAATCAGATACACTACTGTTCATACTATACAGACAAGGTATGATTCAAATATATCAATAACATAATTTTCAATGTCAAAATCAGACAAAAATTCTTGTCAATAATTCTATATTAGGAATAGAGGAATTAAAATCAAATGATTATTCTCTATTAATTTATGTAATTAATCAATACACTAGATATCTTGAAAGAGCAATATTACCAACAAAATTTCTAAATTAAGTGATATGGTCAAATAAAGGTATTATGAGCATTCTATTGTACCAAATTACGAAAATGACTCAAAGAATCAATTGACCTTTTATATAAGTTATATTCAGAAAACAACGAGTCGGTGGTTTGTGGTTTGATAATATATTGATAAAATGAACCACTGTACAACCATAAAGAAAGAAAGTACAAACGTCTACAGAACTGGCTTTGGAAAGAAAATTTTTGCGTAAATACATCGATCTAAATTTTAAAATAATTATTAAACAACCGCGATTTATTTCTTAAAAACGGCCAAGTAAAATAGACCTATTGAAAAAAAGATAGATTACAACTTATTTAAATTAATTAGCTTATTTCATACATTAAAAATATTGCGTTTAATTAATTACCCTTTAATGATATCATATTCCTATTTTTGTAACAAATTAAAATTATTTTAAATGATTTGGGAGTTGATCGAGAAATTATTATAGATATTCTATGGCATTTGTGGACAGATCTTTTGATAGAAATAAGTAAATATAAAATGTTCAAAAATATAAAAATTGAAAGTGCAAATAGACAGAAACAGATAAGAAACAAGACTTGACAGTTAAAAATTCAAGGAACAAACAATAACTTTCAAACAATCACAAGGATTCAAAAATAATTGAGATTGATCTAATGATAAAGAAATTGAATCAATTAGTGAAGTAGATACAAAATCACAAATTCATCCAAATTCACGCGGATTGTATCACTCTCGTTTTGAGATATTCATAAAAGAAATTAGCCGATATATAAGATACCTTGCGCTGGAATTTGCCAGTGCTTTGCCTAATGATACTTTTTGGTAAAGCGGTAGTGCTGGTTCAGCACTCAATGATGATGTTACTAGAGGTTTTCTAGTACATCATTCACATGATTCGTTGATTGACATCTTCTAGTCATCCTATGCATCCAGTAATGGGAGGGAACTGGTACTGATGAGTCACAGTGATGACTAAATGGCATCTAGCAGTGTTGCTCGTCGTTCTTCCGCGTCTGGCTAAAAATGACTAACAAAATTCAGGCGGATTAGTATCACTCTCGTTTTGAGCTATTATTTTGAATATTATAAAAATCTATCTTTTATGAAAATTACTTTTGTCGTAAAGTATTTCTTCGAAATTGATGAATTGTTTATGAATTAAAATAGTCATGATAAAAATGTGAAATCTTAGTTATCTTGACATGCACTTAAACATGCATCTTAACTAGAGGAAATATGATGATGATGTCCATGATGATATTGTTGTCAAAAAATATGAAAATCAAGTTTGGCAATCAATAACACCATCATCCAAAACCACTACAGCTAACCTCTAAGAACCATACAAATTATGTGGATATCTTTGCAAATAGTCTTTGAACACTAAACTGAATTTAATTATTCATAATGAAAAATGTGATATTCATGGTTATCCTGACATGCATTTGAACATTCCTTTTAAAAACGAAATGTGATGATTTAATGTCCATGATGATACTGTCGTAAACAATGATAAAATTAAATTTGACAATCAATCACACCATCATTCGAAACAACCACAACAAAAACTCTTAGAACCTAACAACATATTTGGATATCTTTGCAACTTGATTGTGAACACCAAACTGAACTTTTAAATAATAAACTGATAGACTTATGATATCTGGTTATATATGATAAATAAATATCTGAAAGTAATAAAATTGATGTATTCAATATTCCTGAATTAAATAATTATATAAAAAGTGATTTATTAGTAAATAAGGTATGGAGAAATCACTTTGCTCTTCACGTATTTATAATGAATATAAATATTAGGACTGTAAAGAATCTACAAGTGATATCATAATCTAAACATGTTAAAAACCAACGGCACCAATATGAAAAATTCTTTTAAACAAATAATGATAAAATTAAAATAACAATAATCCATGATGTTGTCCTTATATAAGTTCTAAATAGTGTTTTTTATTAAATCGTGAGTATTTATTAATGTAATGGGATATAATTTCTGAAAGAACTAATGACATTAAATGTTGTATAATCAATTAATAGCTATAAGATTATAAATAGTATTCAAGTATTAATCTAATACAAGAGTCATTATCAATTTTTAAAGTGGCATGGCGTCCTGTAGGGAATCCAAGCTACTTGATCATTTAAAGTTGGTGATTAATTATTAGAGATTAGTGTAACGAAAAAGATCTTACAATCAGAAAATATAAAATTATAAACTATTAGTTAATTGTTGTTTAAAAATGTGCTTTCAAATGTCTATTTTGTTTGCTTGAAAAATACACTGTGTGTTGAAAGCTTGCAATAATAAAGAAAACTTTGTTTCATATCATGTCTATAAAACCATCATTAACTAATACGAAGAAAGACACAAATTTAAGTGTACAATAAAATTATAAACAAAATAATATTTAATCAATTAAAGTAACATTTATTCAAACTTATATTTAAGCATTAAAAATACACATTTTAACAAAAAATGTTGATAATGTCGTAAATATAATTAAAAGAATGAAAAACTTGATTTGTTCATCATTGTACTCGTATATGCGAATTTCTTATTCATAAGATATCAAGCTTACCCACTTTTTTAAAACGATCTAGTGCATATACATCATACTCTTCAAACAATATTCGTAAGAAAACTGTATTTTAACAATTTCAGCGAATACAGTTTCAATGTGCATGAACGAATTGAATGCTACAATGATTATATATAATCTACTATATAAGAGTTAAGTTTGTTTCTTTTATTATTTGGAAAATCCATTAGCATTTGGGAGAGGATAAACAATGTTAATCTCAACAAATCGGATAACATAGTTAATACAGACGTTCATTTCAAAAGATAAAATGAACAGAGAAAGATTATCATTATACGAAAAGTAAATGATCTATGATGGCATATTAGGAAGATATGCAGACATTACGTCATCAGTGTACTAAGGTACTAAACAAGCACCAAACGTTTGCATAACTGTAGTTAATGCGCTAACAAAAATTCCAGCGCACACACTATAAAATATCAGTGTCAATGCACAATTAAAACTGCAAAATTATATATGAATAAAACTACTGGTGACCCTCTATTAATCAGAAAGAGTTTCAATACAACTTTTTAATTGACAAACATAAAAGTGTAAACATGCATGCTCTTTTACAAACTTCGTCGAGAAGCTTAATCAGGAATGCGCCTACTACAAACGCCTAACTTTCAATGAAACGTAATCATCTTTTATCTCAAAATAATACAACAGCTACATTAGGAATTATTATTTATTGAGTTTTAATACAAACTAGCATGGCTGGTCTACTGTTTAATATCTATGCTCATGTTAGCATCATGCGTCTTAAAATTTGATGATCCACTGAAGTTAATTCGATTATTAGGATACAGAGTGCTAATGTCTTCTATAGATAGATAATTTAATTATATGGAAACTTATTTTACAGGTTATGAAGTGTTGAATGAGAGGGCTGTTGCAGGGAAAAGTGCAGATAAAACAACTTTTTAGTGGACGAAATTGCTTGACCACACTTATTATGCTGATCTCTCACATAAAAGCAACATATAATTTATTGTTATGATAGTATCTTTGTATTCAACTAGTATAAAGATGGTCAAACACAAATGGCAGTTTTAAAATCACCATTACTACCTACAGAGTTAAAAGAGAAAATATTCATCGATATCACTCCCAAAATATAATGCAGTTATTAAAATAATTAGAAATCAACAAATCACGCTGAGGAGGAGAAATATAATATGATAATGATAATAATTTTTAAAGTAAATCCAAAGGTTGTTTTAATTTGGTAAATTAAATTCTTAAAAAAACATATTTCAAAATATAATTCACTTTTAAATATAAATTAGTTCATTAGTTAGTATTTAAAAAACTAATCAAATTTATTAAATCGATTAATCAAATATGTTGATAATCATTGCATCATAATAAATAACATTAAAATACATATAATTGATTCATATTCACTAACTATTTTCCTAATCACGCAATATAATAAAGAATTGTATTTCTTTAAAACTAAATTTTCATTTAATTGTTAAAGATTAGTTTATACAATTATATCAAAGAAGTTAAATTAATAGTGGTGATGAGTTGCTTGATTTACCTTCTGCAAAATAAACATATCAAGAGTACTGATAGTAAACCAGGCCAGCAGTGTTACAAGATCTAGAAACAACAAATTCCTTGCACATGGCTAATCCTTCTAATAAATAACACTAGTTATTCGGAAAAAAACATGAAACTTCTCGAATTGGAGCTGTCAACTCTACATTAGCAGAAACATGAATTAAGCTCACTTGATGCAAACATCGGTGAAAACTTAGATATAGTTCAGATAAAGGATGATTGTAACGAGAAAATGAATTAAATGAGAGAAAATTACAACAGCCTCCTAATATTTCAATAAATCCTAATAAATTCAAAGAATAATTACTACACTCAAATATTATGCTTCGAGCAACCAATATGATCTTATTCCATCTAATAGTAAATCTTTGTGAATATTGTTTAATTTGATGTTCAATATTGAAATGAAAATAAGGATTATTTTATAATCTTCATTAAAGGCATCGCCTCTTCTTGATTAATGATCAAAATAATCGATATTTGCTTACATTCTCTGACACTAGATTTTTAAGTAGCAAATATCAGTTCATTAAAAACCAAGAAATCAATAAATATTTACTTGTGTGGATACTTAGACTGTGAGCTTAATAGAATCAGTTATGAATATGCAACAACAATTAAGAACCTCAAAATAGATTTAAATGAAATTCTTGCACAACTCCTTCAGATTAGCACTAATTTGAATTCTTGTTCCGAGCAAATGGCTAGCCTTTTTCAAGTATCTCAAAAGTTGAAGAAAAAATGAACGAACTTACCAAAGAACAAGGAATCATTTTACAAGATTTAAAGGAAACATCAAAAAAATACATCAAAAGAATTATACGCAGTCAATTGACAAAGAATCAGATACACTACTGTTCATACTATACAGACAAGGTATGATTCAAATATATCAATAACATAATTTTCAATGTCAAAATCAGACAAAAATTCTTGTCAATAATTCTATATTAGGAATAGAGGAATTAAAATCAAATGATTATTCTCTATTAATTTATGTAATTAATCAATACACTAGATATCTTGAAAGAGCAATATTACCAACAAAATTTCTAAATTAAGTGATATGGTGAAATAAAGGTATTATGATCATTCTATTGTACCAAATTACGAAAATGACTCAAAGAAACAATTGACCTTTTAGATAAGTTATATTCAGAAAACAACGAGTCGGTGGTTTGTGGTTTGATAATATATTGATAAAATGAACCACTGTACAACCATAAAGAAAGAAAGTACAAAAGTCTACAGTACTGGCTTTGGAAAGAAAATTTTTGCGTAAATACATCGATCTAATTTTTTAAAAAAAATATACTTTTTTCAACTTGCCCTATACCTGGCAAGCCACCTTCGATCCACCTACAAATAAATGCAGCTGCCGTATCGGATAGCAATCTTGTCGTTCTCAATTAATGCAACATAAGTTCGATAATGTTGTCCGAACTTCTGCGCACGAACTTTCGCTTGGTTCGGCGAATACCACAAGCAGCGAGGCCTACTGCTGCCAACAAACTTGTGGAACTAATTAACGAATAAAATGCTCGCCCGCTAGCCGACACCCCATGAAGGCAACATCTCATATTTGCTAAGTCGGCTATGCATGTACAATGATTCGTCAGGAGTAGTGGTTCGGTATCACTTGGTTCAGCGCTGAAAACAGCGGGTACGTCGTACAATGTAGCTCCTATCATCACAACGAGAACTCAAAGGAATAAATTTGCAGATCACCTGGATGATCAGCTTCAAATAAGGTGTCTGAAATGTTGGAGGACGGCGATGTTCATGAAGCGGTATGATTGTAGCTCACAACGATCAGTTGATTTGTCCGGATCCACAAACTACCGAGATGTTGCGTCGCAAACATCCCGAACGACGTTTGAATTCTTATGAACACAGTTCACGACCGGGGCAAATGGTCGGAATCGCGAAGTTGGCCAGCTTATTTTGGGACCCTCGATCTTGTTTGCTCTCTTATCATTTCCACCTTCTTCTTCAGGGGGCCCGGACGGCCTAAGCTCATATCATCTCCGCGACCTAGTTGGTAATTCGAGTTGCCCAGCAGGGAACAGACTATTGAACTCACTCTGTGAGCTTACCTTCATCGTCCTTGCTTGTAACGTTGCAATTTTGATTAAACCTATTCTATGCGGGGAAGCTTATAGCATTTAAGAAGAATGATTGAGGTGTCAGACCAATTGACGTTGGGTGCACATTTCGTCGATTAGCGGCCAAGTTAGCCTTCATATATGCAACCGAGAAGGTAGTTGACCAACTACTCCCAACACAACTGGGCGTTGGCGTTTTTGGGAGTGTCGAGGCCGCAGTTCACTCAGCGAGATGTTTTGAAGAGCACGGTCTAACAGGCACAGCAGCCATGGTTAAATTAGACTTTGAGAATGCCTTTAACTCTATCAGTCGTGATGCCGTCCTTCAATGCGCGGAGAGGGATATTCCGGAAATTATGGAATTTGTGAAAATGTGCTACAACGGTCCAATCACTATGCTTTTCGGCAACAGTGTTATTGAATGATAAGAGGGAGTTCTGCAGGGCGACCCCCTCGGACCTCTACTGTCCTTGCTAACTATTAACAGGCTAGCCCACTGCGCTTCCTCACCACTTGTAATGTGGTATCTAGATGACTGATGTTAAGGTAAAGAACTGTCCACTCTTGCTAACGATATAATTAACATCCGACAACAGGGATCTTCTATTGGCTTACACTTACGTGCAGACAAGTGCCAAATCCAATTTCTGATCGAATTAATGCCAGACACCAATGTATGTGATGCATCGTCTGTCGACATACTCGGCGGGCCCCTTTCGGCGGAAGTCACCTCGATTCATTCTTCGAATCAGCCATCACACAACTTCGGCAGTTAGGTCAGAAGCTTCGCAGACTAGCGAAGTACGACGCGTTCTTCATATTGCGTCATTGTCTGACGCTACCGAAGGTCAACTTTCTACTACGCTGCGCACCGTATTTTTCTAGCAGACTACCAAAAGCTTTCGACGAGGAAGTCCGCTGTTTCCATGACGAGATCCTAAATCTTCAGCTCTCTGACACGGCCTAGCATCAAGCCTCATTGCCAGTTAAGTTCGGCGGCCTTGGTGTTCTGAGGGCGGAAGAATTATCAATACCGGCCTTCTGATCGTCCGTCTCAAGCATGTGTGGCTTAACCTTGATTATTCTGCCAGATTATATCGTATGATGCTCACATCAACGACTCAGGTTATCGGACGGCATTGGATATTGGACATCTACGTTTACCTGCGTGTTCAGACGGATACAACCGTACAAAAACATTGGACAGTGCCCTTGTTTGAGACCCAGCTCCGCGGCCTGATTGCTTCTTGTGACTGCCCTAAAGATCGAGTCCGCTTACTTTCGGCAGCAACCAAATTGTCTGGCGCATTTCTGGATGCCCTGCCGATCGCCTCGGTAGATACAAAAATAGACGACGACTCATTGTGCCTGGCAACAGCCCTAGGCCTCGGATTTAAATTTTCACTCTCCTTCAATTGCGAGTGCGAGGTTACAATCGATGTATCAGGAAAACACGGTCTCTATTGCTCAAAGATAGTGTCTCGACACAATCGCCACTGTGCAGTCAATGATCTTATTCGTAGTGCGCTGAAGGGGCCGGTGTCCCGTCCCGCCTAGAAACAGTTGGACTGTGCAGAGATGACGGGAAAATACCGGATGGCGTATCATTTGTCCCTTTGGAAAAGGGACGCCTACTTGTATGGGACTTTACCTGTCCCAACACACTTGCGGCTTGAAATTTGTTCAACGCGGTCTGTGCGCCGGGCGAGGTGGCGATAGTGGCCGAGAATTGGAAGCTTGACAAATACAGGGGCATCAATGCGTTTCAATACACTTTTGTTCCATTGGCAATCGAGACAATAGGGGCAGCCGGGACGATTACGTCCAGCTTTCTGGAATCTCTCACATATATTGAGCTGTGTGGTGCAACGAGGCAACGCTGGCAAAACTCAAATATATAAAGTTCAGATAAATTATGATTGTAACGAGAAAGTGAATTAAATGAAAGAAAATTACAACAGCCTCCTAATATTTCAATAAATCCTAATAAATTCAAAGAATAATTACTACACTCAAATATTATGCTTCGAGCAACCAATATGATCTTATTCCATCTGATAGTAAATCTTTGTGAATATTGTTTAATTTGATGTTCAATATTTAAATGAAAAAAAAGTTTGAGATAAAATAACATACACAAATTACAATCTAAAGTAAATACAATAAAATAACATACATATACCCTTTGACGACAACCATTATTACATACAATTTTCCATCTTACAATCGACAACGAAAACCATCGACGACAACGACAACCATCGACGACATTGACATTAAAAAAGTTTGCGAACTGAAGTAAATACATTTATTTATTTGGGCTAATAAATTAACTACTTACAATAATAATGCCTAAAGGACGTCCTGACAGTGTATTGAAATGCTGCAATTGCAATGGACAGGCTGCAAAATGCAAAAACTGCAAATGTGTTAAGGCCGGTCGAAAATGCACAACATGTAGAGTGGGCGGATGTATCAATAAGACGAATATAAGTACATCGTCCGATGTATGTATTTTAACTGGAATTCCGGAAAATAATATATACAGAAACGCTATAGAATCAGAATCTTCGCAAAGAAATGCATATCAAAATCATGCAAACAGAACAGTAATTACTGATGCTACTCAGATTGTATCTGTGAATAATGGAATTTCTAATAACTTAGAAATTTGTAATATTGAGGGGATATATCAAGTGGTTATTCAATGGAAGCCAAATATCATGGTGCTCCCTCTATGTTCTGCAAGTAATACTATAATTGATACTATCGCAAACTTCTATTTCGATGTTGCACGAAAAAATAATAATGATAACTCTGTTCTCAAGTCTGCTCAGTTTTTTTACAATGCGTTCTCCAAAGAATTCCATCGAAAAAAGTTAACGTGATTCGAAAAACATTAGAGAACAGACTGGCTTTGTGGTCAATAAAAAAATATAAAGAGCTTTTTGACGAGGCCAATTACCTACAAGTAGCTTTTAGTGAACCTAGAAAAAATTCACATATGACGGATTGGAAAAAGAATTATGTTAGACTAATGTTACGAGGGAAAGTTGCTGCAAGTTCCACGATTCCTGATAACAATGATTCGTCAGGTCCGCTAGGCCCTAATGTTATGGTTGGATCTTTATCTGTCAAAGAAGTGCTTGAAAATCTACACCCTATCCCAGAAAATCTACATCCTGATTCTCTTCTTCATCACCAATTCATGGAGCGATCACACATCACTCTGTACGCTTCACGCAAATTGACGAAGACGCTATCATCAAAGCATGTAAAAGACTAACGGAAGTGCAGGACCGTCAGGATGTGATTCGAATCTATGGAAATTCATGCTCACAGGTTTCGGAAATCATTCACGTAACCTTGCCAGGGCTTTGGCTGAATTCACAATTCGATTAACTACTGATAAAATTCCTCCTGGTGTTCTTGATGCGTTTACGACATGTAGGCTTGTCGCTATCCCTAAGAAATCTGGGGGCATAAGACCGATAGGAGTGAATGAAGTTACGAGACGCATAGTATGTAAAGCCATACTTGAAAAGGTAAAATTCGACTTGCAAGACGTGGCTTGAAAGATTCAACTGGCAGCATCACAACGTGGCGGAATTGAGTTTGCTATTCATTCCATCCAATCCGCATTTATGTCGAATAAACAACGCGGTGTTCTTGCCGTGGATGCTTCTAACGCATTTAACTCTTTAAATCGACAAGCTGCTATTCACAATATACAATACATTTGTCCTTCGTTGGCTTGTGTTCTTGCAAACACTTACAGAACTGACGCTCAACTAGTGCTTGGCGGTACAAGCATATTTTCTCGAGAGGGGTTCACACAAGGGGACCCCTTAGCTATGGCGGCTTTCTCCATGGCATCACTTCCGTTGATCAACAAAATTAAAAACAATGTTCCCAGCATCACACAAGTTTGGTTTGCGGATGATGCAAACTTTGTCGGTACGATTGACGAGTTAAATATAGTATAGAATGTATTGAAAAGCGATGGACCTCAATACGGATATTTCGTTAACGCTAAGAAAACACAACTGCTTACTCATCCATCTGAAATGAAGCAAGCATGCCCATTGAAAGAAATTGGAATATCATCGGATGGTATTATGATACTTGGCATTCCTATAGGCACTACCGAGTATGTAGATTTGGTTGCACTTGATAAATCTCAAAGTTGGACTCGTCTACTTGATCGTTTAGTAGAAATAGCCAAAGTTGATCCACATGTATCTTATATCGGTCTTACAAAATCAGTACAATGGAAATGGACTCACTTTTTCAGAAATACAACATTTGAATGCGGGCATTTGTCAACGCTGTTGACCATACTAAAAGACAAGCTTTTACCATCTTTAACAAGTCGAACCTTGAATCATGATTGGTGGACAATATTGACCTCACCTCTTAAACTAGGAGGTCTAGGCGTATTAGACCCCATTTTCACATCCACACTGGAGTATGAAAACGCACAACTAATCTGTAATACTTATGATTCTGAATATACAGGAGAAACTCTGCGACAAGTACAAGCAGATGTTATAAAAAGTATTTCTTGTCAACGAATTAATGTTTACAAGAACCGTTTAATTGATGTCAAACAAAGGGCTCAACAAGCAGTATTAAATGCAATTAACCATGCTACTCAGAATTGCGCTTCATCATGGCTAAGTGCGCTTCCTCTAGCCGTTGATAACTTTCATCTCCATTCTTATGAATTTAGGGATGCCATATGTTCCAGATATGGATGGAATCCACCAGATCTAAACAAAAAAAACATGTATATGCGGTACAACAAATGGCATTATTCACGCATTATCATGTAAACGCGGTGGTATACCAATAATCCGTCACAACGATATTCGGAACACGATCGCTTATGCATTATCAGAGATATGCCACGGCGTCGAAGTCGAACCAACTTTGCAAAAGATTCCAGACAGCTTAGAATTCATGAATAATTCAACAACGAAAAATAACAATGCGCGCCTAGACATTTCATGTTATGGACTACAGGACAATCGATATGAGCGGACGTTTTTTGACGTCAATGTTTTTTCAGTACATGCTCCGTCATATGCCAGCAGTTCGCCTCTCGCCGCCTTTGAATATAATGAAAATCGCAAAAACAGCAAATACAATGAAAGAATTGTCAGTGTGGAAGAAAGCAAGTTTATACCATTAATTTTTTCATCATCAGGAGGAGTTGGACCGCGAGCTCTTAAGCTACTCAAGGACATTGCCTCGATATCATCGAGGTTAAAATCAGAAAAATATAGTGATGTATTGGTTCACCTTAAACGCAAGATTAGCTTCTCGATTGCACGTGCTTCTTCACTATGTCTGCGAATGCCGCGATCAAGTAGAAGACATCCAATCTTTCCTGACAATAAATCTCATTTATAGGCCCGTTTACGGGAACCTAATTTCTGTAAATTAACTTTTCTTTTTTAATAAATAATATTACAAAAAAATATTTAAATGAAAATAAGGATTATTTTATAATCTTCATTAAAGGCATCGCCTCTTCTTGATTAATGATCAAAATAATCGATCTTTGCTTACATTCTCTGACACCAGATTTTTAAGTAGCAAATATCAGTTCATTAAAAACCAAGAAATCAATAAATATTTACTGGTGTGGATACTTAGACTGTGAGCTTAATAGTATCAGTTATGAATATGCAACAACAATTAAGAACCTCAAAAAAGATTTAAATGAAATTCTTGCACAACTCCTTCAGATGAAGGATGATTGTAACCATTGCTAAGTCAATGCAATGGTTGGTGGCGATGAAGTCGATGCATTGTCGATAACATTGTTGTGACTCGTCCTAAGTCGTTACTTTCAAGTGTTGGTGAATGCAAAGCGGTTGTCAATTCACAGATGAAACGATCACCGTTTTCTGTCATATTGTTACTTTGCTTGAAATGTGTGTAAATAACACTTGTTTTTCTGTCGTTTTCAGTAGCACAAAAAAAGTTTTTAAAATTTTGACTTTGCACGTTCACATAAAATCAGTTATTTTGAAAGAAACATGAAAGCTCTCGATTTGGAGTTATCAACTCTACATTAGCGAAAACGTGAATTAAGCTCACTTAATGCAAACATCGATGAAAACTTAGATATAGTTCAGATAAAGGATGATTGTAACGAGAAAATGAATTAAATTAGAGAAAATTACAACAGCCTCCTAATATTTCAATAAATCCTAATAAATTCAAAGAATAATTACTACAATCAAATATTATGCTTCGAACAGTCCATGTTTTCGTATTTCATATGATTGTAAATCTTTTTAAACCTACTTCTGTGAATTTCGATGGATCTCATTTTCATTAGACTATTTATAAAAAATATTGGAATCTTTTTGTAGTGACGAACAAACCGAGGAATCGCAAATTACCTTATATATCTTCAAATCATCTGCAAATTCTAAGGACTCATTATGGAGGCGATAATGTATATCATTGATAAAAATTATAAATAATAAACGTTTAATCGAAGAACACTGGCACTTGCAAATTAACTCCTACTGTTTTAAAATGATCCTTTAAAACGAACTTGAAAATATCGTAGTTTTAGAAAATTTTTAATCCTTTTGACAAGTTTAGCTGAAAAACCGTCGTGACGTAATAAGATTACAATATCCTGGCGTGGAACTCTATCAAAAGCCTTGGAGAAGTAAAGAAAAATAATCTCGATCGAATATTCATAACTCCCGCACAGCACCGTCGTTCACGAACATTTATTAAATTAGTCAAACCTAAACGATCTGGCTTCAAATCATATTGTGAATTGGATAAGTTAATGTTTTGATATAGATGTAATTTAAGTCTTTTGCCAATAAGACGTTCGATCATATTGGAAAATACACTTGTTAAGCTAATTATCATAAATTAGAACAGGTTAAATCCGGATATCTTTTGGGAATAAGAACTATAACAGCACGTTTTCAAAAATCGGTATCCCACAGTGTCAGACTATATTTAAACAATTGGTGTAAATATCAACAAATTATTATTGCCAAAATATTAATGATATACGATGAAATAATTTTAAACTTTTGTAGTAATAATTTTAAACTTTTAATAATAATAATAATTAAATAATAATTAAATAATAATTAAATAATTAAATAAAAAATTAATAATTAAATAATTAAATAATTAAATAATAATTAAATAATAATAATTAAATAATAAAAATTAATTAATTATTAAATAATTAATAATTTTAAACTTTTAATCATTGTGAGCATCAGGTACAACGACGTAGCTATTATTTTGTTCAAAATTTGAGCTTAATATTCCTTTAGGTGATTGAATTGAATCAACTTTAGTAGGCAGGGTGCTATTATTCTTAACATATGACCAGAATACTTTTGAATGTTAGAGATTTTCAATGCAATCTATTTTCAAAGGTAATACATTTATAAAATTTTAATCTTTTGCAGTGATTTCTAATTGCGCATACTTAGTTTTAGGACCAGTGTCTAATCTAAATCTATACAGCATCCGATTACGCGATTTAATAGCAACCTATAGCTCTGAAATAAGCTAAATAAATAAATAAATAAAAACTTTTTTAAATACACCAAAATATAGCATGCAAGAATAAAAAAGTTAGGTCATAACCAACTCAGAAAAAATGACAGAATTTTCCTTCGTTTTTCTATCTTCCCTTTCTCTTTATGGCCTCAGGTCCAGTGGGATCTGAGCCCCAGCCAATCCAACACGCCGCCTTCCGACTGAATCACCCGGGGTCTTTCACCCCCCGAAGAATCCAATCGTCGCGGAGTATGCTTGGTAAACGAGAGACAAGAAGCTTAAGAAACCTTAGCATGTGCTCTGGGGGACGTCCTCTTGAGAAGAAGACTAGTCCCGAGATAGCCCAGGTACCCCAAAGGCGCACCTGGGATTCCCTTTCAATGACAGATGCTGGGCCCGTTTCAGGGCCCACCTAGCTTTCTTCAGGATACGTTTAAGTCTATCCAGGTCAGCTTTCGCCGACCAGTTCACCGTAACGGTGAACCCCAGGTATTTTACTCGACTTGAGAAAGTGGGGAGTGGTTATGAGGCAAATATGGAGGAGAGTGCAGAGAGTGCTAACCTCTTAAGTTTTCGCTTTGTAGCAGGGGTGCCATAAAAGACGACCACTTGCGATTTGGCAGAGTTTAAAATAAGATTGGATACGAGTAACTAGTCTTTTAATCTTAAAAAGAAGCGGCTGATGTCAGAAATTACGTCTTTGCACCTGTGTCCAGAGAACAGGGCTGTGGTGTCATCAGCATACACCACAAGACGTTGTTCGCGTTTAAATATTTTGAATAGATTAATAGAGGCAGCAAGATATAAGATAGGAGAAAGAGGTGAACCTTGAGGCACACCCGTAATAGGGTAGAACTGACGCGCATCAGGGTCGTCTTCATAATAAAACCGCTTGGTGTACAGCAGGATCTCCACCCTGTTCACAATTCTCGCAGGCAACCCGAGGGACCTGAGAGAAGAGATCACAAAAGGAATAGAGATGCGGTCAAATGCAGCAGAAAAGTTAAAGAAAAAGCCACAACTAGGCGATGGCTATTCTCCCGACAAAACTGCTCCACCTCACCTACTGCTGAATGGACCGAGCGACCTTTGACGAACCCATGAAAACCTGGATGGATCAAATTAAGCTTACTCAGTTTGTCGCGGATTTTACGCGCAAGCGCTTTTTCGTAAATTGAAACGAGAGAATTTTGAATCGAAATGGGTCGCAGGTCTTTAGGACATGAGCAGGATTTTTTCTTAGGGATAAAAACACGCTTACTAATATTGATGCCTGCTACATCGGATGGGGAGGCTAGAAGCATTGCGATGGCCACATCACTTCTCTGTTCGGCTGTCCAAAGCTGACAGACCCGAGAAGAAAGTGGAACGACGGATTTGGAGGTGCCCAGGAGTGGACCCCAGGAGTTAAGAATATCCGTAATAGATAGATCCCTACTCCTGAAGTTACACCAAGGCGGGATTGGTTGAGGTAATTGAGTGGCTCCATAGTTGTGTAGGGCTAGTGACTCCTCCAAAACTTTTTCAAGGCCTACATTCCCTATCCAACTCAATGCTCTATCCTTCCAGCAAACAAACTTCTCCTTGAAAATCTTCCAAAAGGAAGACTGAGAAGGATTAAGGCGAGTGATACTCGTCCTATCCTTACTCAGCTTGAACCTGTATCTAGTGCTCCAGTATTCATTCTAGAGGGCTTGTTTGGCGGAAGCAGAGAGATTGGGGAGGTTCAATAATTTTGCTAGGACCTTGAGTTTCGTCGGAGTGGGATTGTATATACGACCTTTATAAGTAGTCGATAGAATCGCGGTAGCTTGCGAAAAGAGGTAGGTATTAAATTCGGTCATACTCACATTTCCTATTCGGGGAAAGAGTTGGATAGCCGCCTGAAAGAAGGCCACTCTGATAGGATCAAAGTGAAACCTTCTGGGAAGCAACATATCTTCCTCAATTCTCCAAAGAATTAGGTCATGAGAGGTGGACAATTGCTGGCGCGACTGCTCCGTGCATAATGGTTTTAACAGCCACCTCGAGTGAAGCAGTAAAATGTCGAGGATAGAATTTGTTGATGTGCAATGAAAGGTAGGGGACGGTGGTTTGTGAATAAGATAACCGTTACTAGCTCTGCGAAACGCTGCATTAATCAACGACCAGTTCTGTCGTTGAAATCCCCAAGTATCATGTCATAACCGCTGTCAATAATACTATCCAGGAGGTCACGGTTCTTGTGAATTTCCCCTGGACGGATGTAGACATTGGCTAGACTGAGGCGTTTACCGTTCTTACTGAGTGAAACTACTAAACAAGACATGGCTGGACATTAGTAGTTTAATAGGAGGGAGGACCTTAAAGAGCACTTAACTAAGGTCAAGAGTCCTTGAGATGAAGAGGAGTAAGGTGGATTATGTACGGAGTATAGTGGGAACATATGTTTTGGGATAAATCGAGTAATGTCCTGGGGAAGACGGATAGACCGCGTCTCCTGAAGGACTATAACATCTGCATCTCTACCGGATTTAGCCAAGGCTTCTGCAGTATCTACCGGAGCTGAGCAAAAGCCAACCGGAATAGGGTTGCCATCCCTACCCTGGATTGACCTAAAATTAGTAATTTTGAATGTAGACATTAATGATTTCATATCTTTCTCATCCATACTACAAGGAAGATTCGTCACCTTTAGCGAGGCAAGGATGGGCCTAAAGGTGAGTTCACCATAAACTGTTAGGTTGGAGGAAAAATATTCAGGGTAATTTTTAGCCAGGTCTGCTGTGACGAACGAAGCTTTCACCTCTGAAGGGTGAAGTTTCACCGTGTTGAACAAAATTCTGTTTTTATACTGCTGGGCAAATGAACGTAAAAATACATTGTAAAGTTCATGTCTTTCTATTGGTCGTATAACTCTGATTAAAACCAAATTCTTTAATTTAGGAATGGGGGGAAGCACCTTTCCATCACCTGATACCATAGAAAAAATACTAACCTTGTTACTTTGATCTGTAGTTAGATTTACCTTTAATTTGTCTTTTTTGTAGAATTATCGTTGATTTTTGAATGATTTTTGCTGCTATCGTTTGATCCCTCCGAAATTACTTGTACACTACACATATTTGTTTTTGAAATAAGCTGTTGCGGTAGATCTTGCAACACACCCTTAGGTCAAAAGAAGTAATAATATCAGATTGATATACACCACCATTTACATTTAACACTACATGTGGACGGATCTACAAAAGAATGCCTTAAAGTTGGTAGCTTCATTATAATCACACAATGATCAGTTTCCACGCTCACATTATAATCAACGACGTCATTCCCACATTACATGGAAAGCAATTTTTCTTCAATTTACAACGAAAAGCCTTCCAAATCTCATTTAAATAAGGTGAATGTCGGTCTTAATCATCACAGCACAAAGGTAAGTGATGTTTCTGTTCTTTCTGATAATGGAGAATTACTTCCTCCAATCCCCAAACTTGTTAATCCGGGGATTATTAAAATAATAAAGCCTTTAGAGAGGCACATGTTATACAACACTTTCCTCATAGAATTTGCCTCTAAACTGAACAACATAATAATTTTTAACTCTGTTCGATATAACAACAATGGTATTAAGATATCGTTTTCATCCTAGGATCTCTTGGAGAGCTATGAGAGTTTTTTTACACAAACTTAAAATATTTGGGCACATTCAAGTGCAAACTCATACAAACATCCTTGAAAATAGCCAATCTTTCGACTCACTTGATGATGAGGGTATTGAGATACTAAAAAACTTATGAAATTACTAACTTCCGCCTCCTGATAGGAAAAAACGGTTTGCAGTTAACAATTGGTTTTTGTTCATCGGCGATAGGACAGGCTTAGTTATTGGAAAAGACGACATGTAATCCCGTCATGGCTTTTAACCTAAAATTCAAAATTGTCAGCAGTGAGGAGTACACTTATCCTCACTGTTGTCGGTGGCATAAGTGGGGGCACTGGGCTGCCAGCTGCTCCCTACCGACTACATGTGAGATGTGTAACTCCTCGTCTTGGCCGGCTGCAGCGAGAGTAAGCAAATGTACGGCCCCCATCCTACTCCAACTGTAGGGGGAGCCACCCAGCCTGGAGTAGATGTGTCTTCTTTAAGAAGTACAGTAGTTTGTTTCGATCTTCTGCTCCGAGAAAACCTGGGTCTTATTCTGATGCTGCGACATCGGCTCTCCTGAATTCCTGTAGAGTTATGTCTGATCAAGAACTACTTCATGCTATGGACCTCAGATCGACAGAGTCCAGAAAACAAACAGAGGAGTTGGTGAAATCTTTACTTTCTGCTCTACTAACGTCGCCGACAGTGATGCAAACTCGGTGATTCCTCCTTCGTTAAAACCCACTTAAAGATCGGAAAATGCTGAAAGACAAGATTAAAAGCGCCTCAAAGTGAAATGACGATATTGCCCGGGGCAAGTACCCACTCTGGGCGGCGCTAGTGGTGGAGGGGGCAACCCTTCCACCTCTAGCTCTGTCTAGGGTGAGGCAATCCCCTTCCAGCTAAACTAACACAATGCAAAGCAATCAAGAGCCTTTTTCACTGAATATCTTTAGTGGGATTCAGAAGGTGCTTCTGCCTTTGTCCTTTTATCTGATAGAGATGCAGATGTTATAGTCCTTCAGGATACGCGGTCTATTCGTATCCCCCAGGGCATTACTCGATTTATCCTTAAGCATATATCCACCCACTTCACTCCGTATATAACCCCTCCTCACTCCTCTTCTTCTAAAGGTCTTTTAACCTTAGGTAAATGTTCCTTAAGATCTTCCCTCCTTCTAACTATTCTTGTCCAGCCCTATCTTGTATAGCTATATCACTCCGTAAGAACGGTAAACGCATAAGCAGAGTTAATATTTATATACGGCCAAGAGAAATTAAAAATTCACAAGAACCGTAACCTCCTCGATCGTATATTAGGCAGGGCTATGATATGTTACTTGGTGACTACAACGACAGAACTGGTCGTTGGATTAATGCAGCAAAACGCAGAGCAAGGAACGACTATCTTATTCACAAACCACCATCCTCCACCTTTCATTGCTCAACAACTAATTCGCTCCTCGACATATTACTGCTACATAAGAAGTGTTTGTTGAAACCTATCTGTACTGAGCAGTCGCACCAACAACAGACCACCTCTCATGACCTAATTCTTTGGCGGTAAGAGGAAGATACGTTGCTTCGAAGGAGATTTCACTTTGATCCCATCAGAGTTGCCTTCTTTCAAGCGGCTATCCAACGCTTCCCAGAATAGGAAATGATAGTCTGATTGAATTTAATACCTACCTTTTTTCGCAAGTTACCGCGATTTTATCGACTACCTATAAAGGTCGTATAAACAATCCCACTATGACGAAACTGAAGGTCCTAGCGAAATTGCTTATCCCCCATCCAACTAATCCATCACAATGCAGAGTACTCGTGAGCCTTTTTCACTGAATGTCCTTTAGTGGAATTCGGGAGGTGCTTCTGCCCTTAGACTTTTATCTGGTAGAGATGCAGATGTTATAGTCCTTCAGGAGACGCGGTCTATCCGTCTTCCCCAGGACATTACTCGATTTATCCCAAAACATATGTTCCCACTATACTCCGTACATAATCCACCTTACTCCTCTTCATCTCAAGGACTCTTGACCTTAGTTAAGTGCTCTTTAAGGTCCTCCCTCCTATTAAACTACTAATGTCCAGCCATGTCTTGTTTAGTAGTTTCACTCAGTAAGAACGGTAAACGCCTCAGTCTAGCCAATGTCTACATCCGTCCAGGGGAAATTCACAAGAACCGTGACCTCCTGGATAGTATTATTGACAGCGGTTATGACATGATACTTGGGGATTTCAACGACAGAACTGGTCGTTGATTAATGCAGCGTTTCGCAGAGCTAGTAACGGTTATCTTATTCACAAACCACCGTCCCCTACCTTTCATTGCACATCAACAAATTCTATCCTCGACATTTTACTGCTTCACTCGAGGTGGCTGTTAAAACCATTATGCACGGAGCAGTCGCGCCAGCAATTGTCCACCTCTCATGACCTAATTCTTTGGAGAATTGAGGAAGATATGTTGCTTCGCAGAAGGTTTCACTTTGATCCTATCAGAGTGGCCTTCTTTCAGGCGGCTATCCAACTCTTTCCCCGAATAGGAAATGTGAGTATGACCGAATTTAATACCTACCTCTTTTCGCAAGCTACCGCGATTCTATCGACTACTTATAAAGGTCGTATATACAATCCCACTCCGACGAAACTCAAGGTCCTAGCAAAATTATTGAACCTCCCCAATCTCTCTGCTTCCGCCAAACAAGCCCTCTAGAATGAATACTGGAGCACTAGATACAGGTTCAAGCTGAGTAAGGATAGGACGAGTATCACTCGCCTTAATCCTTCTCAGTCTTCCTTTTGGAAGATTTTCAAGGAGAAGTTTGTTTGCTGGAAGGATAGAGCATTGAGTTGGATAGGGAATGTAGGCCTTGAAAAAGTTTTGGAGGAGTCACTAGCCCTACACAACTATGGAGCCACTCAATTACCTCAACCAATCCCGCCTTGGTGTAACTTCAGGAGTAGGGATCTATCTATTACGGATATTCTTAACTCCTGGGGTCCACTCCTGGGCACCTCCAAATCCGTCGTTCCACTTTCTTCTCGGGTCTGTCAGCTTTGGACAGCCGAACAGAGAAGTGATGTGGCCATCGCAATGCTTCTAGCCTCCCCCATCCGATGTAGCAGGCATCAATATTAGTTGAAGAAATTGCAAGGTAGGGAATTTATTTGAAAAATTTTACTAATTTTCAGTCGCTCCTAGCGACCTTCTTAAGGCAAAAAAATCAAAAATTCAAACATAAATTAAACATAATTCAAACATAATTCAAAAATTCAAACATTTTTGAATTTTTGATGTTTTTGCTTGAAGAAGGTCGCTAGAAGCAACTGAAAATTTGTAAAATTTTTCAAATAAATTTCCTACCTTGCAATTTCTTCAACAAATATGAGTGGGAATTTTTACCAACATCAATATTAGTAAACGAGTTTTTATTCCTAAGAAAAAAATCCTAGTCATGTCCTAAATATCTGCGACCCACTGTCGATTTACGAAAAAGCGCTTGCTCGTAAAATCTGCGACTATTTAAGTAGGCATAATTTGATCCCTCCAGGTTTGCACGGGTTCGTCAAAGGTCGCTCGGTCTATTCATCAGTTGGTGAGGTGAAGCAGTTTTGTCGGGATAATAGCCATCGTCTAGTTGTTGCTGTTCCCTTGACTTTTCTGCTGCATTTGACAACATCTCCATTCCTTTTGTGATCTCTTCTCTCAGGTCCCTCGGGTTGCCTGCGAGAATTGTGAACAGGGTAGAGATCATGCTATACACCAAGCGATTTTACTATAAGACGACCCTGATGCGCGTCAGTTCTACCCTATTACGGCTGTGCCCCAAGGCTCCCCACTATCTTCTATTTTATATCTTGCTGCTTCCATTAACCTATTTAAAATATTTAAACGTGAACAACGTCTAGTGGTGTATGCTGATGACAGCACAGCCCTGTTCACTGGACACAGGTGTAAAGACGTAGTCTCTGACATCAGCCGTTTCCTTTTAAGATTAAAAGACCAGCTTCCAGCATCCAATCTTATTTTAAACTCGGCTAAATCGCAAGTGGTCTTCTTTTATGGCACCCCTGCTACAAAGCGAAAACTTAAGAGATTAGCACTCTCTCTGTGCTCTTCTCCTTATTTGCCTCTGAACCATCTCCCACCTTCACAAGTCGAGTAAAATACCTGGGCTTTACCGTTACTGTGAACTGGTCTGCGAAAACTGAGCTGGATAGACTCAAACGTATCCTGAAAAAAGCTAGGTAGGCCTCGAAATGGGCTTAACATCTGTCATTGATAGGGAAAACCCAGGTGCGCTTTTGGGGTACTTGGGCTATTTCGGGATTAGTCTTCTATTCAAGAGGACGTCCCCCTGAGCAAATGTTAAGGTTTCTTAAGCTCCTCATCTCTCGTTTACCCAGCAAAGTCCGCGCCGATTGGATTCTTCGAGGGGTGAAAGACCTCGGGTGGTTCAGTCGGAAAGCCTCGTGTTGGATCGGTTGGGGGCACAGATCCTTTAGACTTAAGGCCGTACATGGAAGAAGAAGGAAGACGATTGATAGTCAATGAAGACGATTGCTTGAGTTTTTGACTGTTTTGTTGACTTGTCTTGTTGATTGTTATAATGACTTATTTATTTTGTATTTAAGAAAACCATAATTATTAAAAAATGTGTACGTGCGAACAAGTATCGGAGCATCAAAGCTCTATCAATTTTCAAGATAAATCGATAATTTCAAGCATGCAGACTAGTAAAGTTTTGTCTTGTGACTATATAACGGTGGTGGAGCTTCCCTCAGTCCCAGAAATGGAGAATATCGATATCATAAAATTGCTCGCTCCTATAGAAAGGAGCAACTTATTTAATATTTTTCTACGAAAGTTTGCTTTGCAATATAAGAACAGAATCTTATTCAACTCAGTAAAGTATTTCGAAACTGAGATTTAAGCAACATTTTACATACACTGATGACCTCGCCAAGGCATATATAACTTTCTTCAATAAGAATTACCTCGATCAAGGTGTTGTTATCTTCAAGCTGATACAGGCGTTAATTAAAATTAATAACATTATAACATACCTGTCCAGTAAGGACACCACATCATTGGAAAAAGACATCAAAATCGCCAATGTTAGATTCGTTAAAGACAAAAAAGGATTTCCGATTCCCGTCGCCTTCGACCAAGCCTCCGTCGATGACGCGCTTCGTCGTTTAAACTCAAAGTTTAATCCCTTACTGGGTTATAACTTAATATTTACCGTGATTGAATCTGACTCGCTGACCTACCGCACTGCAACACCTGTGATCAGTAGGGACACTGGGCAAAAAGCTGTAAGATTCTACAAACATGTGGGTTTGCGGCTCTTTAGACAAGCATGGGAAATGCCAGCTGAAACCGCTCTGTTCCAACTGTAGTGAGGGCCACCTAGCGTAGTCGCGCAAGTGCAAAATGTTCAAGGATTATCAGTAGAGGCACAAGAAAAACAGTGAATAATAAAAGCTTCGCTAAAGCCTGTGAGCCGTCAACTATGGATACTAGTCTGAATAACAGGACGAACGATTTGGATATGGCTAAAGATGTGTATGAAAGGATTCAAGCCGCGTTGACCCAGGTTGAAAAACTGATCAAGGAGACGATAGGCAATATGTTCCATACCATAAACTATCCTCCTTTAAGTAAGCCTTATAAAAAAGAATACCTTCTAACAAAAGAACATGACCAGTTCAGATGGTTGCTGTAATAAAGCTCGCAAGAAGAGACCTTTGGGCTGTGGCCGATGAAGGTGCCGATCAAGAACAGCACCTTCTTATGGCTGGGGGCGAGAAGGACAAACTTCTCACTCCTGGTTATGACTATGAGGAGGCATCTCACTCCAGCTAACTTAACACAATGCAAAGTAATCGGTAGCCTTTTTCACTGAATACCCTGCAGTGGAATTCGGAAGGTGCTTCTGCCCTTAGCCTTTTATCTGAAAAAGATGAAGATGTTATAGTCCTGCAGGAGATGCGGTCCAACCGTATCCCCCAGGATATTACTCAATTTATCCCAAAGCACATTTACACCTACATTACTTAGTACATAACCGCTCCACACTCCTCTTCATCTTAAGGTCTTCTAGCCCTAGTTAAATGCTCTTTAAGATATTCCCTCCTGTTAAAATACTCTAGTCAGCCCAGTCTTGTTTAGTTATATCATTCTGTAAGAACGGTAAACGCATCAGCATAGCCAATATCTATACACGGATGGGAGAAATTCACCAGAACCGTGATCTCCTCGGTCGTATATTAGATAATGGTTATGGCATGGTACTTAATGACTTCAATGACAGAACTGGTCGTTGGATTAATGCAGCACTCCGCAGAGCAAGGAACGACTATCTTATTCACAAACCACCAGCCCCTAACCTTTCATTGATCAACAACAAATTCACTCATCGGCATTTTACTGCTTCATAAGATGTGATTGTTAAAATTCATCTTCACTGAACAGTTGCATCAAAATCTGACGACCTCTCATCACCTAATTCGTTGGCGGATATAGGAAGATACGTTGCTTAGGAAAAAGTTCCACTTTGATCCTATCAGAGTGGCCTTCTTTCGGACAGCTTTCTAACTCTTCCCCCGAATTGGTAATGAAAGTTTGACCGAATTTAATTCCTACCTTTCATTGCAACCTACCGCGTTACTTTCGACGCAGAGTTGAACTCTGGGTTAGTACGTATAACTATAATAATTAACAAAAACATCGTCCGTCAATTTTGTTATGATAAAGGAAATTCTAAATTTCAAACTTCTTTAACAAAAATTAAAATTCATTTTTTCAGCAATTATGATGAATCGAAAGAGACCACTTTAGAGATAAAAATAATAATAAGGGATTTGTTAAATAATAAATACATCGGTCAAAAAACCAGACAAAAAAGTAAAAATAAAAATGTGAGTTTAAAAAATTACAGTCAATCAACTGCAGTCTTCTACCAAATCCTTACAGCCTCAGGTCCAGCGGGATCTGATCCCTTCAACCAATCCAACACACCGCCTTCCGACTGAACCACCCGGGGTCTTTCACCTTCCCCCAAAGAGTCCAATCGAGGCGAACTATTCTGGGGAAACGAGATACAAGGAACTTGAGAAACCTTAGCATTTGCTCTGAAAGACGTCCTAAAGAAAATAAGACAAATCCCGAGATAGCCCAAGTACCACAGAGGATTGGGATTTCTCATTTAATGACAAATGCTGATCCCGTTTTTCAGGGATCACCTAGCTCTCTTCAGAAAACGTTTGAGTCTATCCAGTCAGCTTTCGCTGACCAATTTACCGTAATGGTGAATCCCAGGTATTTTACTCGACTAGTGAAGGTAGGGCGTGGTTGATTAGTCAATATGGAAGATAGAGCTGATAGTGCTAGTCTCTTTGAGTTTTATTTGTCGCAGGAGCGCCATGAAAGATAACCACTTGCGATTTGGAGGAATTTAAAATAAGATTGGATATGGATAACTGATATATAAATCTTAGAAAACGGCTGATGTCAGAGATTACATCTTTGCTCCTGAGTCCAGACTACAAGGATATGGTATCATCAGCGTATACCACTAGATGTTGGTAGCGTTTAAAGTTTTTATAAAGTTCAATGAAGGCAGCAAGATACAAGATTGGAGAAAGTGGGGAACCTTGAGGCACACTGTAATAGGGTAGAATTGACGCGTATAAGGGTCGTCTTCATAGAAGAATCGCTTGTTATATAACAATATTTTTACCCTATTTACAATTATCGCAGGTAATCCAATGGACCAGAGAGAAGAGATAACAAAATGAATGGAAATGCGGCCAAATGCAGCAGAAAAGTCAGGAAAAACAGCATAGTAAGCTGATGACTGTTGTCTTGACAAAACTGATGTACTTAACCTATTGCTGTATGGACCGAGCGATCTTTTACATACCCATAAAAACCTAGTGGGATTTAATTTCGCTTACTTAGATGGTCGCAGATTTTACGCGCAAGCGCTTTTTTATAAATGGATATGAGGAATTTTTGAATCGAAATAGGCTGCAGATTTTTCTATCCAACCCAAAGCTCTCTCCTTCCAGCAGACAAACTTTTCCTTCTTGAATATCTTTCTAAAGGAAGACTGAGAAGGGCTAATGCGAGAAATGTTTGCATTAGCCCTGCTCAGCTAGAACCTATATCTAGTGCTCCTGTATTCATTCAAGAGGGCTTGTCTGGCGGAAACAGAAATATTAGGAAGGTGTAGCATTTTAGTTAGGACCCTGAGTTTTGTTGGAGTGAGATTGTAAATACGATCTTTATAGGTATTCGAAAGAAACGCGGTAGCTTGCGATGAGAGGTAGGAATTAAATTCGGTCAAACTCCCATTTCCAATTCTGGGGAAGAGGTGGATAGCTGCCTGAAAGAAAGCCACTCTGATTGGATCAAAGTGAAACCTCGTTCTAAGCAACGTATCTTCTTCTAACCGCCAACGAATTAGGTCATGAGAGGTGGTCTGTTTTTGGCGCGACTGCTCAGTACAGATGGGTTTCAACAACCACATCTTATGAAGCAGTAATATGTCGAGGAGAGAATTAGTTGTTAAGCAATGAAAGATGGGGGACGGTCGTTTATGAATAAGGTAGTTGTTCCAGGCTCTGCGGAGTGCTGCATTAATCTAGTGACAAGTTCTGTCGTTGACTTCACGTAACATGTCATAGCCCCTACTTAAAATACGGTCCAGGAGCTCACAGTTTTCGGGAATTTCCCCTGGCCTAATATAGACATTGGCTATACTGATACGTTTCCCGTTCTTATAAAGTGATATAGCTAAGCAATACACGGCTGCACAATAATAGTTTAAAAGGAGGGACAAAAAGTGATACTTTCGTCCTCTTTATTCCTCTTCTTTAGCAATAAAAAAAGATTTATTTTAACATGGCAAATGCGTGCCAGCGCACGCTTACATGACTACAACAAAACAAAACTGTAAATAATGTGTCGAGATGGTGTGAACAGAGGAGGTGTTTGAATGTTATAAAGGAGGGAACGCGGCGGACGTCGAGAGGGAGTTGATTCCAGGCGAGTGAGGCGGCGACGAGGAAGGATCGGAGACCGTAGTTGTTGGAGTAATTAGGAACGTGGAGTAAGAAAGTATGACAGGAACGCAGCGATAGCGAGGTAGGGCGAGTGTCTTCTAAGAAAGGAAGATTGATGAACGATGGGGGAGCCGAATACGATGAGACGAAAAGTTACGAGAAGAAGGCGGAGTTTGATGCGGATGTGGATGGTGGTCCAAGAGAGTTGGGCAAAATATGTGGATGTGTGGTCGAAGCTACGGAGACGAAAGAGCACTCGAACGGCGGTGTTGATTATTCGTTGTAGGGGTAGGATGATGGATTTTGGAGAATTGGCGAAAAGGCTAAGGCAGTAATGGATTTTAGGGGAAAAAAGCGATGAAAGAAGAGACATGCAAGAACGGAAGTCGTTAAGGGAGCGGATACGGTGGATGTCACGGAGAATTAAGTTAGACGAGCGAACCTTGTCACGGACGAAGGGTTTAAGGGAAAGGTGATCATCGAAATGGAAGCCTAAGAAAGTGAGATTGTGGACTATGGGGATGATCGATGAGGCAAAAGATACAGTGGTAGGATATCTCTTTAGTTTACGGGAAAAGATCCACATTATTTTAGACTTATCTCGGTTTAGAACGAGATGGAGATTAGAGAGACGTTCGTAGATAGAAGTAAAACAGTTGGAGGCAGAATTGCCGATATTGTGTAAGCGATGTACGGGTGCATGAGCATAGATGAGGATGCCATCGGCGTATTGCATGATATTAAAGGAGTAAGGTTTGATAAACGGAGAGAGATCGCCAAGCAGAAGAAAGGAAAGGAGAAGACCTAGGACTGAACCTTGTGGGACCCCGCAAAAAATAGGGATGTGAGAGGAGAATGATGAATTAGAACAGACGCGAAAGGAACGGTCGGATAGATATGAGGCAAACCATGCTACGGAGGATAAAGAAAAGCCTTAATCATAACGATGGCGAGAAAGGAGGACGGAGTGGTCGTTAATGTCGAATGCGGAGGAGAGGTGGGGGAGATGAGAACACTATATAGAGCCTTATCTCGAGAAATGAGTAAGTCGCTGTACACTTTTATGCATGCGATTTCTGTAGAGTTATTAGAGCGGAAAGCCGATTGGAAAGGAGGGCACAGATTGTATGACGAAAGATAAGCGTCGATATGTATTAAGATGAGGCGTTCTAAGAGCTTAGAAAGAGTAAGGAGTAGTGAAATGGGGCGATAGCTAGAAGTAAGGAAGGTATCGAGCGATTGTTTCTTAAGGAGGAGACGAACGATTGCGTATTTCCAGTGTGAAGGGAAGATACGACTGCGGATGGACGAGTTAAACAAGGTTGTGAGAAATGGGGATATCGATGAGCATTAGATTTTAATATGTGGGTAGGCACGGGATCGGCAGGTGAGGTTTTGTTGGGCAAGGACATGAGAACAGATGATACTTTTGTAGGTGAGACAGGGAGAAAATGAAAGAGTTCCGGAAGGATGAGATTAGACTGGGCAGAGTGTGATAGGATGGAGACCGGGTTGTGAGAGAGCAACGTGGATACTTTAGTCCGTAGAAATGACGAATAATCATTGGCATTGATGTCGCACGGCGAAGAGGAACGAGCAAGGATTGAGGTAAAAGTATGGCAGAGAGTCTTAGAGTTGAATGAAGTGATGATTTTTTGCTGCCAGAAGGAGTTGCATTTAGTACGTAGTAGGTTTAGATGAGACCGGCGAAGAGCAAGATAGGAATCACGGAAAGACGAATTGATCGAGCGGAACTCACGTTTAAGAGAGCGGTGATATACTCGAAAAGCATGGCGGAGTCGACGCTTTGAGAGTAGGCGTTGGATGTCAAACCATGGGGCACGGTGCAAGCGACGGTGTGGGTGAGACTTGAAGGGTAAGAGAATATCTAGAATGGATGTGAGTTCAGAGTCGAAAAGAAAGGCGAGATCGTGAGGAGATGAATATGTTATTGTGGGTAATGATAGAGACGATTTGAGTAAGGCAGAGCGGAGAAGGGAGAGGTCAAGATTTCTCCAAGGGCGACGTAGGATTGTAGGTGTGTGAGGAAGGGTGTGTTTGCGAGCAAGATCAAGGGTGATAAGAAAGTGATCGGATAAACCAGGATCAGAGATGAACAGTGAGGTGTGGGCAGCAAAATGATCGGGGACAGCGATGATGTCGAGTGCCCCGCCAAGTATATGTGTGGGGGCAGTGGAGATTAGTTTGTAATTGTAGTTGGATAGAATGTTTATGAAGCGGATGGAATCTGAGGAAGAGGGGCGGTCTAGGCGGATATTAAAGTCGCCTAGAACGAGTGAAGGGATTGAGGACAAAGAACAATGAGAAAGGAGGTCAGCGAGTTTGGTAAAAAATAAGGCTGTAGGAACTGATGAACCAGGACGGTGTACAATGGCGAGATCTAGAGTGATCGGGTTAGAATAACGACAAGTGAGCAATTCAAAAGAGCAAGAACTGAAAGGGGGATTGATTTTGCGAAGAGACGCGGGGTGACGCGCGAATGCGACGATGCCGCCATTATTAGAGGATTTAGAAGGGCATTAGCTGAGGGGGCGGGCGGATTCGACTAGGGAGCAACCGGCGGAGAGCAGACGGCGAATGGAAAGGTCGTCGGAATCTGAGTGCCTGGATTCGGTGAGGCAGAAGAGATCGATGGATTGCTTGGTGAATAGGTTGAGGATAAGATCGGATTTATTGAGAATAGATCTAGTGTTGAGGAGACCGAGGCGGAAACCGTTGTAATTTGCTAGAACAGTTATAAATTTTCTTGATTTTATAAAAAACACTGTTTAGAACTTATATAAGTACAACATCATGGATTATTGTTATTTTAATTTTATCATTATTTGTTTAAAAGAATTTTTCATATTGGTGCCGTTGGTTTTTAACATGTTTAGATTATGATATCACTTGTAGATTCTTTACAGTCCTAATATTTATATTCATTATAAATACGTGAAGAGCAAAGTGATTTCTCCATACCTTATTTACTAATAAATCACTTTTTATATAATTATTTAATTCAGGAATATTGAATACATTAATTTTATTACTTTCAGATATTTATTTATCATATATAACCAGATATCATAAGTCTATCAGTTTATTATTTAAAAGTTCAGTTTGGTGTTCACAATCAAGTTGCAAAGATATCCAAATATGTTGTTAGGTTCTAAGAGTTTTTGTTGTGGTTGTTTCGAATGATGGTGTGATTGATTGTCAAATTTAATTTTATCATTGTTTACGACAGTATCATCATGGACATTAAATCATCACATTTCGTTTTTAAAAGGAATGTTCAAATGCATGTCAGGATAACCATAAATATCACATTTTTCATTATGAATAATTAAATTCAGTTTAGTGTTCAAAGACTATTTGCAAAGATATCCACATAATTTGTATGGTTCTTAGAGGTTAGCTGTAGTGGTTTTGGATGATGGTGTTATTGATTGCCAAACTTGATTTTCATATTTTTTGACAACAATATCATCATGGACATCATCATCATATTTCTTCTAGTTAAGATGCATGTTTAAGTGCATGTCAAGATAACTAAGATTTCACATTTTTATCATGACTATTTTAATTCATAAACAATTCATCAATTTCGAAGAAATACTTTACGACAAAAGTAATTTTCATAAAAGATAGATTTTTATAATATTCAAAATAATAGCTCAAAACGAGAGTGATACTAATCCGCCTGAATTTTGTTAGTCATTTTTAGCCAGACGCGGAAGAACGACGAGCAACACTGCTAGATGCCGTTTAGTCATCACTGTGACTCATCAGTACCAGTTCCCTCCCATTACTGGATGCATAGGATGACTAGAAGATGTCAATCAACGAATCATGTGAATGATGTACTAGAAAACCTCTAGTAACATCATCATTGAGTGCTGAACCAGCACTACCGCTTTACCAAAAAGTATCATTAGGCAAAGCACTGGCAAATTCCAGCGCAAGGTATCTTATATATCGGCTAATTTCTTTTATGAATATCTCAAAACGAGAGTGATACAATCCGCGTGAATTTGGATGAATTTGTGATTTTGTATCTACTTCACTAATTGATTCAATTTCTTTATCATTAGATCAATCTAAATTATTTTTGAATCCTTGTGATTGTTTGAAAGTTATTGTTTGTTCCTTGAATTTTTAACTGTCAAGTCTTGTTTCTTATCTGTTTCTGTCTATTTGCACTTTCAATTTTTATATTTTTGAACATTTTATATTTACTTATTTCTATCAAAAGATCTGTCCACAAATGCCATAGAATATCTATAATAATTTCTCGATCAACTCCCAAATCATTTAAAATAATTTTAATTTGTTACAAAAATAGGAATATGATATCATTAAAGGGTAATTAATCAAACGCAATATTTTTTAACGTATGAAATAAGCTAATTAATTTGAATAAGTTGTAATCTATCTTTTTATCAATAGGTCTATTTTACTTGGCCGTTTTTAAGAAATAAATCGCGGTTGTTTAATAATTATTTTAAAATTTAGATCGATGTATTTACGCAAAAATTTTCTTTCCAAAGCCAGTTCTGTAGACGTTTGTACTTTCTTTCTTTATGGTTGTACAGTGGTTCATTTTATCAATATATTATCAAACCACAAACCACCGACTCGTTGTTTTCTGAATATAACTTATATAAAAGGTCAATTGATTCTTTGAGTCATTCTCGTAATCTGGTACAATAGAATGCTCATAATACCTTTATTTGACCATATCACTTAATTTAGAAATTTTGTTGGTAATATTGCTCTTTCAAGATATCTAGTGTATTGATTAATTACATAATCAATACATTATGGTGTGGTCATGTAAGTTTGCACCGGCACGCATTTGCCACGTAAAAATAATTTTTGTATATTGTTTTATATCTATATTGTTTTATATAATTAATACATTATGGTGTATTGATTATACACCATAATGACGATGACGCACCGATCGCGAGAAGGAAAGCGTTTCCGTAAAGTAGGACGAGTAACGTGAGTTGGTGAGATCACGATAGGAGAGCTGGGAGGTGAGGGTATCAAGGGAGTAGGTTTGACAGCTGAAGACAAAGATATAAAACAATATAAAAAAATTATTTTTACGTGGCAAATGCGTGCCGGTGCACACTTACATGACCACGAAAAAATCTAAATCATCTGTCGAGAAGGTGGGAACGGAGAAGGTATTTGAATGTGATAAAGGAGGAAGCGGGGCGGACGTCAAGATGGGTCTGATTCCAGGCGAGTTAGGCGGCGACGAGTAATGATCAGAGATCGTAGTCGTTGGATATTGTGAACGTGAAGTAAGAGGGTATGACTGGAATGCAGCGATGTAGAGGTTGGGCGAGTGTCGTCTAATAAAGGGAAATTGATGAACGATAGGGAGCCGACAGCGATGAGACAAAAAGTGATGAGAAGAAGGCGGAGTTGGATGCGGATGTTGATGACGGGACAGGAGAGTTGGGTAAGATATGTGGATGTGTGTACGAAGCATCGGAAACGTAGAAGCACTCTACCGGCGGAGTTGATGATGCGTTGTAAGGGTAGGATCATGTATTTTGGACAATTGACGATAATGATGATGCAGTAATCGATTTTAGAGAAGAGAAACGATAAAAAGAAACATACGAGAACGAAAGTCGAAAAGAGGGTGGATACGGCGGATGTCACAGTGAATCAATTTAGATGTCTTTTTACGGAGACGCTTTTCTTCTTGTGATCGTTGAGTCATCGTTACTAACATCACCCTTACATCTCCTTATCTCAACAAGCCTGTCTCGACCACGAGGTTTTCGCCTTTATATCCATATTCTTATATCTTCTTCCCGCGTATAAACCATCATTTTTTAACAACATCTCTCAGGTCGCATTAATCCGCCTAAAAAATCTTTTCAATATAATCCTTCTCAGACCCTCCTGAACATTGCTTTAAAGAATTGATCCCACGTGTCTTCTGTTATCTCCCAACAATTTAAACTAATGTCCTCTTCAGTCACTCGCATTCATTCCATTAAACCTCTTCTAAAATCTCTCAACTAACTTCTGCCAGCATCAAAAAACGTCGTCGCGAGGAAAATGGCGAAACATCTCTCTCCATCCGAAACATCGAGGAAAATTTTCAAGTTATCCACACACCCCCCAAAATTCGATGGCACTCCATCTCCTCTATGTTTTCTCCGCTAGCAATTATCACCACTAGCAAACACGGTTTTCGTCTCTGCCTATTCAACACTAGATATTTTATCCATAAATTCAGTCTCCTCTTCAACCTATTCACCAAGCAATACATCAATGTCTTCTACCTCACCGAATCCTGGCACTCCGATTCCGACGACCTCTCCATTCAACGTCTGCCCATTGCCGGTTGCTCACTAGTCGAATCTGCCCGCCCCTTCCGCTCATCCTCTTCTAAATTCTCTAATCATGTCGACATTGCCGCATTCGCCAGTCACCCCACGTTTCTACGCAAAATTACTCCTTCTTTCAGTCCTTGCTCTTTTGAATTGCTCACTTGTCGTTCTTCTAGCCCGATCACACTGAATCTTGCCATTGTATATCGTTCTGGTTCGTCTGCTCTTACCTTCTATTTTTTACTGAACTCGCTGTCCTCCTATACTACTGTTTTTGTCCTATATCCCTTCACTCGTTCTAGGCGACTTCAACATTCGCATCGACCGCCACTCTTCAACCGATTTTATCCGGTTCATCACCATCTTATCAAACTACAACTAAACACTCATATCCACTGCCACCATACATATCCTCGGCGGGGCACTCGACATCATCGCTGTCCCCAATCGTATTGCTGCCTATACCTCAATGCCCATCTCCGATCCTGGTCTATCCGATCACTTTCTCGTCACCATTTATCTCACTTCCAACCACACTCCGCTTTACATATTCACCATCCTACGTCGCCCTTTAGACATCTTGACCTCCCCCTTTAAAGCTCTGCCTTACTAAAATCATATCTATCCTCTTCCATAATAACATCTTCCTCTCATCAGCATATCACCGTTTTGACTATGAACTCACATCCACTCTCGATATTCTCTTGCCTTTCAAGCCTCACCCTTACCGTCGCTTGCACTGTACATCGTGGTTTGACATCCAATGTCTACTCTCAAAGCATCGACTCCTGCTTTTCGAGTATATCACCTCTCTCTCAGACGTGATATCCGCGTCTGAGGTATTAAAGAGATGGGAGAGACGTTTGTAGATAGAAAAAAGACAGTTGGATGCAGAACTTGCGATGTCGTGTATGCGATGGGCGGGTGCATGAGCATGGATGAGGATGTTATCAGCGTATTGTATGACGTTAAAGTAGTAAGGTTTGATAGCCGAGAGAGTTCGGCAAGTAGAAGAGTAAAAGCACGAGACCTAGGACTGAACCTCGTGGTACCCCGCAGAAAATAGGGATGACATAATCATTTTTAATATTTTTTACCTATTCAAACACATAACAATGTGTTGCCGTTACGTATTGTCTCACTATCTCAAGTTGAATATATATATTGTCTTAAGAAGATTTTAATTATTATCAAAATAGCTTAGCGAGTTGCTACGATATACAAATTAATCTTAGTTAGTTATTATTATTCAGTCACGATTATTTGAGCTCGAGACGTTGCAGATGCTATCGAACGCATCCCCAGGTTGCGGATAGGAACATTTCTTTAGACAATAAAGGAAATCTGGGAAATAAGCCAGATTAAATGTTGATTAAGAAGTCGCGGACAACTAGTGTCACTGCTATCTTATGGTGGAACTGATATGGCTCCCAATCTCTATAAAATCCAGAAACCCAGAAGGGATTCTGCACTGTGATGGCGAATCCATGCTTCAGCATCTATTAAGAGCTACCACATGCTGTCAGACATAGAAATAGTGCTTGGTTGCATACTGGATAACGCTCACCGCCGATAACTGTATTCCATGATGACAGCCTAAACGACAGGTTGGCCAATTGGAATAATCCTTGTCGTAAAACCTAACATTCAAATGTCAACCCAAAATTTAAATCTTATAACTAGGGCGTCCCCGTCGTCGACGCGCGCGATTCTCATTTAAATTGCGTGATAAATTTACGAGTTACTCGCAAATGAACGAAGCGGGTTAAAGAAGCGAATCCAAATACGAATGCGACTAGCCACCATTAACATAGGTACTCTCACTGGTCGCTGTTGCGAACTGGCGTCTGCCCTCAAGGAACGCCGCGTCGATATCGCATGCTTACAAGAAATAAAATAGAGGGGAGCAAATGCCAGAGAGCTTGGTGAATGATACAAGTTTTACGATTATAGACAAAGGGCTAATCGAAACGGATTCGTCATAATCGTCATAGTCGTCAACAATAAACTGCGTGATACCGTAGCCGAGGTCATCTGTGTATCTGATCAGCTGATGTCCATCAAAATTAATGCCGTTGAGATTACCATCAGGATCATAAATGCTACGCGCCTTAGTCCGGATGCTCTGACGATGTCAAGAATTAGTTCTGGGACAGTTGAGACTACCACATACAATCGGCGGTGTTAAATGACGACCTGCTGATCGGCAGCGATCTAAATGGTCACGTTGGGAAATTACTTGACGGATATGAATATCAACACGAAGGTGAGGTCTATGTCACCTTTAACACCAATGGGGTGAGAATCCTAGATTGTGCGGAGATGCGCGACCTAGCTGTTACAAATACGTTTTTCAAAAAAGATGACCCTATCTTATCACCTACGTCAGTGGCAGCCGGTCAAACCAGATCGATTACTAGGTAATATGAAAAAAATATTTCAAGCTCTTGGTTGATGAAAAGGCATGCCATCCGAAAATATCATTCCGCAACATATCCTTCTTGTCATGGACTTGAAGATGGATATTGGACAACATCAACGAGTGTCTAAGACGACCTACCTACATAAAGTGGTGGAGACATAATGGTCATGAAAATAAAATGTAAACAGATTTTGATCAACTGAATGTCGACCCCAATCATTCGAGGACTAACCTTTTTAATAGTGGAACAAAACATATACAATAAGTTGCATGCAAGGTACTTGGAAAAACGACACATGGAACACGCTTCATTGATAAATAAGTCTGGCTGTGGAATGAAGACTTGCAACGCATTGTCACAGAAAATAAAATGGATTTTAAGAAGTGGCGACATCGAGGACTACCGATGTCATCACAAAAAGAAAATAGATGCAAAGCGAGCGGTAGCTAAAGCTAAGGCGACCCATTATAACAAGTTATACACCAACCTCGACAAGGCGGGTAGTGCAAATATAATTTATCGCTTCAGTAAATCTCGACAATGCGCGACACTGGACGTCGACCAAACCAATTACATACATATTGTTGACCATCAAATATTACAAGATCCGCCCGAAATCATGTGCTGTTGGAGTGAGCATTTGCCAGCATTTGCAACACAGAATTATCCCACTCGCCTATCATCAGTGCAGCAGCTTCCTATTGGGACTTGTGCCAAACATTAGTGAAATGGATGTAGCTGCTGCCCTCAGAAAAATGAAAAACGGGAAAGCAACGACCCCAGTGGACATTCCGATAGAAATGTCGAAGCTGCCTGGTTGCGATGGCGCTGTCATCATCGCAGACCTATTTAACAAGATTGCTGCTGATTGCGAGATTCTAGAATCAAGGAGGACAAGTACGACTGTGCATATTTGATAGGGCAAATGCGATATTGCCGATTGCCTAAGCTTCCGCTTAATCCGCATACTCTGCCATTTCATGAAAATATCCGAGCGAAAGCTCGACAACCGACTGAAAACGATCGTAAATATAGAACCGAACCAATACGGATTCGTGCATAGGAAATCCCATTACATTAAAAACCTGTTACGTAAAGGGTCACGCATGATTCCGAATTTCTCTAATTTAAGATTTGTTGATAAAAAAAGATTTATTTTTATATGGTAAATGCGTACCGGAGCACTCTTGCATGACTACAAAGAAAATAACAAAACCTAAATCATGTGTCGAGAAGTTGGGGACGGAGGCCGTATTTAAATGTAATAAAGGTGGTAGCGCGGCGGAAGTCGAGAGAGCTGATTCCAGGCGAGTGGAGCGGCGACAGGGAAGGATTGGAAGCCGTAGTTGTTAGAGTAATTTTGTACGTGTAATAAGAAGGAATTACGGGAACGCAGTGATAGAGAGATGGGGGCGAATGTCGTGTAAGAAAGCGGGGTTGATGAACGATGGGGATCAAACATCGATGCTACGAAAAGTTACGAGAAGAAGGCGGAGTTCTATGCGGATGTGGATGGTGGGCCATGAGACTCGGGCAAGATATACAGGAAGTGTGATCAAACCGACGGTGACGTAGGAGCACTCGAACGGCGAAGCTGATGATGCGTTGTAGGAGTAGGATGATGGATTTTGGAGAATTGGCAAAAATGCTAAGGCAGTAATCGATTTTAGGGAAAAGAAACGATGAAGTAGAGACATATATGAATGGAAGTCGATAAGGGTGCGGATACGGCGGATGTTACGGAGAATTAAGTTAGATGAACGGACCTTGTCACAGAGTAAGGGTTTAAAGGAAAGGTGATCATCGAAAAGGAATCCTGAGAAAGTGATTTTGTGGACTATGGGGATGATTGATGAGGCAAAAGATACAAGGGGAGGAGATATTTTAAGTTGACGAGAGATGATCCACATTATTTTGGACTTGTCTGGGTTTAGAACGAGACTAAGATGGGAGAGACGTTTGTAGATAGAAAAAAGACAGTTAGAGACAGAAATTGCGATATCGTGTATGCGTTAGGCGGGTGCATGAGCATATATGAGGATGTCATAGGCGTATTATATGACGTTAAAGGAGTAAGGTTTTATAAACGGAGAGAGATTGTCAAGCAGAAGTAAGAAAAGCAGAGTACCTAGGACTGAACCTAATTGGACCCCGCATAAAATAGGGATGGGAGTGGTGGCTGATTTATTTGAACTTTTTAAAATACCAAGAAAACAAAAAGCGGATTGGAAAGGAGGATACATATTTTTATGAAGAGAGATTAACGTTGATTTGTATTAAGATAAAGCGCTTTAACAGCTTGGAAAGAGTAGGGAGAAGTAAAATCTTGCGATAGCTGGAAGGAAGTGAGGGGTCGAGCGGTTGTTTCTTAAGGAGGGGTCAAGCGATTGTTTCTTAAGGATGAGACGAACAATGGCGGATTTCGAGTGTGAAGGAAGATACGATTGCGAATAGAAAAGTTAAATAAGATGGTGAGGAAAAGGGATGTCGATGAGCATATGGATTTAAGTATGGGGTTCAGCAGGGTATCGGCAGGTGAGGTTTTGTTGGCAAGGACATGATGACAGATGAGATTCGGCAAGTGAGACAGGGAGAAGATTAAAGATTTCCGGCAGGATGAGGCGAGGCGAGTAGCATTGAGATGAAATGGAGACGGGGTTGTGATAGAGCAACGTGAATACTTTGGTCTGAACAAATGAAGAATAATCATGGGGATTTATGCTGCTATAAAGAAAGCCATCGAAGCCGAGAGAAGGAATTTGCGACTTCTTTTTGATTGAATTCCTTATTTGATGATGCTTTATTATTGTTTTGTAAGCGACACGAGTTTGTAGCTCATTTGTTGCTGTTTGTTATAATAATATCGTAAATATTATTATTATTTATTACAAGACTTTGACACATAAAGAGTCATTTTGTCTGATCACAATATAAAGAAAAGAAAAAAAAGAAAAAAGAAAGAAAAAAGAAAGAAAAAAGTAGTTCAGAAATAATAAATTGTCACATATAGTTATATATTTCCTGCAAAGAATCTTCTCTTTTTATCCACATGCTCAGCGCATTCTGGAAAGATTTGTACTGTGTCATAGACACGATCGAATTCGGCAATCGGTTCCATAGGTTTACCGCTCTGTGAGATAATCGCAAGTATCTATGACATTTCCCGTGTGATTGCACAACAACTGATAAAGATTGTCCTCTGTGGCTCGGGCGATCATTTAGAATAACGGATTCCGATGGATAACCAGGAAAGACATGGATCATTCGCCATAACTGTAATAAATCATTGTACACATATCTCTTGTAAACTAAAGTAATATTTAGTTGGCTTAGTCTATCACAGTAGGCGATGTTCCGAAGACCAGAACATAGCTTGGAAAATCGGCGAAGAATCTTTTCTAATTGGTTTATTTCACCACGCGTAGAAGGAAAAGTCGCCGGCGAAGCATAATCAATGATTGGTCTGATCAACGCCTTATATAATAGTGAGAACTGAGACGGTGGAAGCGAACTAAAGGTATTTTTGATCATGTAAATAATTTTTCTCGACATGTTGCATATATTTTCAGTATTGAGGTGGGTTTTAAACGAATTCTGAACAATTATCCCAAGATCTTTTGTGTACGAATTTGTGGGAATAATCTCACCGCAAATAGAATAATCATTTGGTAAATCACTACGACCAAATCTGAGGTGGACACATTTAGTAATGTTAATCATGATTCCGGTCAGTTCGCTCCACCTATTAACCATATTTATGTCATCTTGTAAGTGTTGCATATCGGCATGGCATGTTATGACATTCCATATTTTAAGATCATCCGCGAATGCTAATTTTTTACATTTTAGAGAGCGTAGCAAACTATTCAGAAATATGACGAATAATAATGGACCCAACACCGATCCCTGAGGAACACCCATTGATAAATTTGACGGTCTAGATAGACAATTTCCAACTCGAACTCTGAAAGAACGATCAGATAGGAAAGCGTGAATCCATCGAATAATAGGAATTTCAATTCCGTAATCTGCAAGAGCCTCAATCAACATATTGTGGGGAACTCTATCAAAGGCCCGACTGAAGTCGAAATACACGACATCAACTGCATTACCCTGCGCAACTGCATCAACCCATGCTTCGCGTGCACATAAAAGATTAGACATGCAAGAACGACCAGGACGAAAACCATGTTGCGAATTATCTAACAAGTTCGATGATTCAAGATAGGATAGTAATCGCCGATACAATATGCGCTCTAACATCTTTCATACGACACTTGTAAGGCTTATTGCTCTATAATTTTCAGGATTGTGACGATCTCCTTTATTGTGGACTGGCACTACAGTGGCGATTTTCCAATCTAATGGTAGAATTGACTTAGCTAGTGATAGTTGAAACAAATAAGCTAACGGTGAAGCAATAAATGTAGATAATATCTTTAGTATCTGGGGATGTAATCCATCCGGACCAGGTGATGAATGTCGTAAAGAATTTAACTCACTATAAACCTCCTCGGTAGTAACATCAAAATAACTTCGTGAATGGCTTACACGAGATTGCTGGTTAATTTCTGTGTTATTAGTTACGAGTTGAAAAGTCGACACAAACGTGTCGGCTACATCTTGAGGCGATGTGATAAAGTTATCATTAATACGAAGAGACGAAATCGCAGGAGGAATTGTCCTATTTCTACGTATGTAAGCCCAAAATCGTTTTGGTGCACTATGAAAGTCCGCAGCTATTGTCATTTCGTGGTTAAATTTTTTGCATTTTTTAAGCTTTTCGAAAACGTTACGACAATTAACGTATTCCTGTCGATAAGTATTGTCCTTGCAGCTTAATTTAAACAGTCGGTTTCTTCGTCTTAGTTCTGATTTAAGTTCTCTATTAAACCACGGAAGATTCACTTTTTTATTTTTATGCACGATCTTGGTAGGAACGTATTTTTCTATTATTTCACACATTGCTGAACGGAAAACCTTCCAACAATCTTCAACATCGTCGCTAGCGCCTACAAAGTTCATAGTCGATGCTGCTTGAAGAATTTTACACTGATCCGCACGATACCAACAATGCTTAAAGATTTTAGTTTCGACTTCGTCAATAATATTATTTGAAATCCATGAGAAGTGAAACAGCAATACACAATGATCACTAACTCCTATGGGTGGCCATGCATAATGTCACGCACATCTGTTAATGATTTAGATAAGATTAAATCCAACAAAGAACTTTGATCATTCATAATCCTAGTTGGTGCTGATACATGCTGAACAAGAAGTAGGCTATCTAACAGAAAATTCCACAAGTCATGATCTAGTTTATTAGAAGATGTTATTCCTGAATGAGGATCATCCATATTGATGCTGGAAATATTGAAGTCTCCTAAACAGAGGAACCGGTCACCCATTGCTGCCTTTGTCAAAATATCTGAGAATTCCTTAGTGAGAACGAAGCTACATGGAGATCTATAACATAGTGCAATAGTAACTTTATTTCTTACATGGGATAGACTCGCCACCATCAGTTCACAAGTACCATATGTGTCAGTATAACATTCAAAATCGTCAACACCTATACATTGATCGACATAAAGTGCAACACCGCCTCCTCGTCGTACTTTACGATCAACCCTGATGATATAATATCCATCCACAGCTACCATACTATCATCAATATCATGATTCAGTCAAGTTTCGGTAACTGCAATTATTTGAGGTTTATATGTAAAGAATCTGTTCCGAAATTCGTCAATCTTTGATACTATACTACGAATATTTGTGTAAGCGACGTTAATAATTGGAGTTGAACATTTACTGGTTCTTGAGTTTATAGATAGTCCAGTAGGAAATATATCTAACGAGGATGTATCAATACCTAAGCAATTAACGGACCGATTGGATTCCAACGTACAAATGGCTTTCTTCGAACCACACGAAAATTTCTTATTGTCAAGTCCTTTTCACCAGAAGCATTCCTAGTCTTTAGCTCTTCCCAAGCTTGATATCGCATCTTACGATCCTGAATGCTGAGATCCTTAAAGATTTTAGTAGTTTGACCTTTTAATCGGTTGTGTTTATGGTTCTTTATTCTGGCCGTTTCCTATTTTATGTACGGAAAATTCTCCGACATTTGCAACCATCACTGACGATTTAGACATTGAATTAATATCCTAGAATGATCATTACAGTTGGGTCCACCAAGTTTGCAGTCAAGTTGCAAATTTTGTTGACTAATACTGGATAAACTTCGAAAATGACGTCCTTTAATATTCTTCCATACCCGTGTAGAGTGAGTTTGTAGGGTAATATTGGATATTTGATTGATATGATGATTGCTAGTGGAATTTTGCAATATCTCATTCCCTGTTGTACACTGATCCATTATGCAATCGCTTACTTTGAGTCTCTTGTTGTGAACATTTACAATTGACCCACTAGAATGGACAGTTGAATTTGATAAAACAGGAGTGCTGTTATTGAATGTATTTGTTAATGCATCCTTGGAATTCATGTTGCACTGGCAATGATTTATATTTTGAATTGCTATTCTTAAAACACTTATTTCCTCTTCTAGTGATTGAATGCGCAGGGAAGCGCAAAATCCACACATAAATGACCCACTAGAATTATCATTTGAATCAGTAGCGATTGTAATAGTCGACCAGCGTTGATAATCATCAGAGTCACATTGTACTTGATAACTTGTAGATTTAACCTTCTTGTTCTTCATAATAGTACGAAAACAATCAAAATGTGTATATTAATTGTATATATTAATTGTAAGAGTTTTAATAACCAAGACTTATTTTAACGTAATATAGATATACTTCCGTTAAAGTAATCGTTAAAGTAATCGTTGTAATCGATGTAATCGATGTAATCGTTGTAAACGTTAAAATCGTAGTAATATAGTGTTGAAGTAATCGTAAAACCGAGTATCTGTTATTGTATTTACTTTAGATTGTATGTTATTTATTGTAAGTAGTTTATTAAGAAGCCAAAAAAGTTCAAACTTGTAATTTGCTAGAAAAGTTATATCCATAACTGTTATGTGATTTTGGTGTTATTATGTGATTATGTGATTATGTGATTTTGGTGTTATTATGTGATTTAGGTGTCATTATGTGATTTTGGTGTTATAAATTAATTTCAGGTATAAAAACCATTCAGGTACGAAAATCAATTTCATGTATAAAAACCACTTCCTTTTCTCGACAATTCTCGTCCTGTTTACTGTTCTTTGCGTTCCCGTAATTTCTTTCTTTTATGTCCCAAACTACTCTATCTCTTTTGGCTTCCGCTCCTTCCTTGTGACTGCTCCTTTCTCGCAAAATCATCTGACCATTCATATATGTCAATCAACCTCAATGCGTGTTTCAAATGCGAAATCCGATCACATTTAGACAATTTAATAAATTATCTGTATGACTTTTACTTTGTTTTGGATTAAATACGCCAATACTGGTTCAATAACATTTCTCGATATAGTTGCACTGGCTGGCCGATCCTTCGAATTGACGTTGAATAGTAATGCTAATTTAGCAGCCGTGCAGAAACCACATAAAAACGGCGTCGTTTTAATTTTACTTCTCGTAGACTCATGAACATTCACAATTGTCAATATTTCACACTCCGCTGAGTCACAACCAATTTCAACCAAATCGCATCGCTTGCCACCCTCTTTATTATCATTATCCTCTATGTCTCCCGTCGTCAAACCAAATCCCTCCAAATCGTCAACTGCCAGCTCTTCTATCGTGATCTCACCTACTCACGTCAGTCGTCCTCCTTTACGGAAGCGCTTTGCTTCTCGCGATCGTTGCGTCATTGTTACTAATATCACGCCTTCTAACTCCTTATCTCCACAAGCACGTCTGGACCACGATGTTTCCGCCTTCAGATCCATCCTCTCGTCTATTGTCCCTGCGGATAAACCATCCTTTTTCAAGGACATTTCTCCTGTCGCATTCATCCGTCTAAACAAATCTTCTCAATCTAATACTTCACAGCCCCCTCCTAAAAATTGTTTTCAAGCATCGCTCTCACGCGTGTTCTGTCCTCTCTCAACGATTCAAACTCATGTCATCTTCAACCACTCGAATTTTACCCAATCGCGCCCATTCTGAAATCGCTCAAATCTCTTCAGCCCGCATCGAAAAACGCCGTCGCGAGGAAAACGGCGAAACATCACTCGCAATCCGAAACATAGACGGAAATTTTCAAGTTGTTCACACCCGTCCAAAAATTCGATGGCGCTCCATCTCTCCTATGTGTCTTCTCCACTAGTCTCTTTCGCCACAGCACACGGTTTCCGCCTCGGTCTCCTCAACACTAGATCTATTCTCAATAAATCCGATCTTATCATCAACCTATTCACCAAGCAATCCATCGATCTCTTCTGCCTCACCGAATCCCGGCACTCAGATTCCGACGACCTTTCCATTCGCCGTCTGCTCTCCGCCGGTTGCTCCCTAGTCGAATCCGCCCGCCCCCTCAGCTAATGCCCTTCTAAATCCTCTAATAATGGCGGCATCGTCGCATTCGCGCGTCACCCCGCGTCTCTTCGCAAAATCAATCCCCCTTTCAGTTCTTGCTCTTTTGAATTGCTCACTTGTCGTTATTCTAACCCGATCACTCTAGATCTCGCCATTGTATACCGTCCTGGTTCATCAGTTCCTACAGCCTTATTTTTTACCAAACTCGCTGACCTCCTTTCTCATTGTTCTTTGTCCTCAATCCCTTCACTCGTTCTAGGCGACTTTAATATCCGCCTAGACCGCCCCTCTTCCACAGATTCCATCCGCTTCATAAACATTCTATCCAACTACAATTACAAACTAATCTCCACTGCCCCCACACATATACTTGGCGGGGCACTCGACATCATCGCTGTCCCCGATCATTTTGCTGCCCACACCTCACTGTTCATCTCTGATCCTGGTTTATACGATCACTTTCTTATCACCCTTGATCTCGCTCGCAAACACACCCCTCCTCACACACCTACAATCCTACGTCGCCCTTGGAGAAATCTTGACCTCTCCCTTCTCCGCTCTGCCTTACTCAAATCGTCTCTATAATTACCCACAATAACATATTCATCTCCTCACGATCTCGCCTTTCTTTTCGACTCTGAACTCACATCCATTCTAGATATTCTCTTACCCTTCAAGTCTCACCCACACCGTCGCTTGCACCGTGCCCCATGGTTTGACATCCAACGCCTACTCTCAAAGCGTCGACCCGCCATGCTTTTCGAGTATATCACCGCTCTCTTAAACGTGAGTTCCGCTCGATCAATTCGTCTTTCCGTGATTCCTATCTTGCTCTTCGCCGGTCTCATCTAAACCTACTACGTACTAAATGCAACTTCTTCTGGCAGCAAAAAATCATCACTTCATTCAACTCTAAGACTCTCTGCCATACTTTTAACTCAATCCTTGCTCGTTCCTCTTCGCCGTGCGACATCAATGCCAATGATTATTCGTCATTTCTCCAGACTAAAGTATCCACGCTGCTCTCTCACACCCCGGTCTCTATTCTATCGCACTCTGCCCAGTCTAATCTCATCCTTCCGGAACTCTTTCATCTTCTCCCTGTCTCACCTTTCGAAGTCTCATCTGTTATCATGTCCTTGCCCAACAAAACCTCACCTGCCGATCCCGTGCCTACCCACATATTAAAATCTATATGCTCATCGATATCCCCATTTCTCACAACCTTGTTTAACTCGTCCATCCGCAGTCGTATCTTCCCTTCACACTGGAAATCCGCAATCGTTCGTCCCCTCCTTAAGAAACAATCGCTCGACCCCTCCCTTCCTTCTAGCTATCGCCCCATTTCACTACTCCCTACTCTTTCAAAGCTCTTAGAACGCCTCATCTTAATACAAATCAACGCTTATCTCTCCTCATCCAATCTGTACCCTCCTTTCCAATCCGCTTTCCGCTCTAATCACTCGACAGAAATCGCATGCATAAAAGTGTACAACGACTTACTCATTTCTCGAGACAAGGCTTCTATATAGTGTTCTCATCTCCCTCGACCTCTCCTCCGCATTCGACATTGTCGACCACTCCGTCCTCCTTTCTTGCCTTCGTTATGATTACGGCTTTTCTTCCTCCTCTGTAGCATGGTTCGCCTCATATCTATCCGACCGTTCCTTTCGCGTCTGTTCTAATTCATCATCCTCCCCTCCCATCCCTATTTTTTGCGGGGTCCCACAAGGTTCAGTCCTAGGTCCCCTGCTTTTCTCTCTTCTGCTTGGCGATCTATCTCCGTTTATCAAACCTTACTCCTTTAAGGTCATGCAATACGCCGATGACATTCTAATCTATGCTCATGCACCCGCACATCGCATACACGATATCGGCATTTCTGCCTCCAACTGTCTTTCTTCTATCTACAAACGTCTCTCCAATCTCCATCTCGTTCTAAACCCCGAAAAGTCCAAAATAATGTGGATCCTCCCCCGTAAACCAAACATATCTCCTCCCACTGTATATTTTGCCTCATCGATCATCCCCATAGTCCACAATCTCACTTTCTTAGGCTTCCATTTCGATGATCACCTTTCCCTTAAACCCTTCGTCCGTGACAAGGTCCGCTCATCTAACTTAATTCTCCGTGACATCCGCCGTATCCGCCCCTTATCGACTTCCGTTCTTGTATGTCTCTTCTTTCATCGCTTCTTTTCCCTAAAATCGATTACTGCCTTAGCCTTTTCGCCAATTCTCCAAAATCCATCATCCTACCCCTACAACGAATAATCAACACCGCCGTTCGAGTGCTCTTTCGTCTCCGTCGCTTCGACCACACATCCACATATTTTGCCCAACTCTCCTGGCCCACCATCCACATCCGCATCAAACTCCGCCTTCTTCTCGTTACCTTTTCGTCTCATCGCTGTCGGCTCCCCATCGTTCATCAACCTTACTTTCTTAGACGATACTCGCCCCACCTCGCTATCGCTTCGTTCCTGTCATACCATCTTACTCCACGTTCCTAATTACTCCAACAACTACGGTCTCCGATCCTTCCTCGTCGCCGCCTCACTCGCCTGGAATCAACTCCCTCTCGACGTTCGCCGCGCCTCTTCCTTTATCACATTCAAACACCTCCTCCGTTCACACCTTCTCGACACCTGATTCACATTCTTGTTTTGTTGTGGTCATGTAAGCGTGCGCTGGCACGCATTTGCCACGTTAAAATAAATCCTTTTTTCTAAGATTTTGTTAAATAAAACTAAATACAACTGCTAAAATGTCTTAAAAAGTAAAATATGCGAAAGAAAACAGGAAGTAATGTATGGTCAGTCTAACGTCATACTTCTTCTCTATAATCACGACCTCAGTTCCATAAGGATCTGATCCCTCCAGTTGATCCAATACGCCACCTTCCGACTGACCACCTTCCGACTAATATCAAAATATTAAATGGTTATATATTTCTTAATCACATGATCTACGAATGTAAAATAATTAAATCGATTAATTCAAGTCCAAAGATATTTTGGTTATATATTCCCAGAAATAAGTGTGCAAGACCTCTTATATCGTCTCTAAAGTGTGATGAACTGCTTGTGGATTCACATCAGATATTTCTAAAGCATTCGTGGATTCGTTCATGCTCGGTGTAAAGAACTCCAATAACAAACATAGTGACAATATTAGAAAAAACACGTTCCTGTTAAGGCGTTTTGTAGTTTCGCAATCTTCTGTCTATACAGAGCTGGCTCGATTATCGATAAATTCATATCCTGATCCTGATGACATAAATTACTATCTGATTCGAGTTTTAAGGTCCGTGCTGGCTTCAGCATTCACTAAATTGTTTCAAATGTCAATTGATAAATGCCAAATACCTTTATAACACTTTAGCACTTTTTTACCTGACACTTTAGTAGGTGTAGACTGTATTGCTATATTCAAAAAGTGACTTTTGGAATGGTTACGTAATGCCGACCAAGAAGCGATTCGAATGGCATACATGACAGATTGACTACAATTTCAAAATTTTAACCGTACTTTTTTAATTCTATTTTATGTTTTAGTTAGCAGACAGAACAGCCTTAGGGCGTTGTCTTGTAAATTAATAATAAAAGAGCTTTTTTAAATCGTTTTTAACAATAATAATTCATTGAGAATTGGCAAATGCGTGCCAACCTCACGCTTACAAGTTCACTAACTAAAAACAGCAAAAGTTATACAGATAAATTTGTTAAATTTTTAAATGTGATCGGATTTGGCGTTAACAAATCCGATCTTTTAAAGATCGGATTCTAATTTGGAGGAACACGAAAATGAGGTTGATTGGCATATATGAACGGGCAGATGATTCCACAAGAGTGGAGCAGGTACAAGGAATGTGCGGAAGCTAAAAGAGATAGAGTAATTTAGGACATGTAAAAGAAGGGAATTACGGGAACGCAAAGAAGAGTAAACAGGACGAGAATTGTCGAGAAAAGGAAGGTTGAGAAATGAAGAAGTATGAAATGTTACAAAGTGGAAAGCAATGAGAAGAAGACGAATTTGAACACGAGAATAAATGATAGGCAAATTGAGAAAAGCAAGATGGTGGGATGTTTGATCAAAACGACGAAGACGGAGGAGAATTCGCACGGCTGCGTTTACGATGCGTTATAGTGGAAGAAGTGTGGATTTATATGAGTCGGAAAATAGACTAAAACAGTAATCAAGTCTTGAGAAAATGAGAGGAGATATGAGAGTCATACAAGAAGGAAAATCAATCAAGAAATGTGCGGCTACGGATAGACGAGTTGCACAATGTGGTTAGGAAGGGTGAGATAGATGAGCATATATTTTTAAGCAAGTGAGCTGGAATTGGGTCAGAAGGAGATGTTTTATTAGGTAATGACTGAAGATCCGAAGAAATTTTATCAGACGAAACGGGAAGAAGGTGGAATAGCTCTGGGAGTAAGTATTCAAATAGAAGATAGGATTCAATGGGCATATGGATAGAAGATAAAGTAAATTCGATAGCTTAGATTGTAGATAAGAAGAAAATTTATCAGGATTTATGTTTCAATGGGGAGATGATCTTGAAAGAATCGAGTTTAAGATTTTCTAATGAGATTTAGAGTTGGAAGATGACTCGAGTTGATTTCGCCAAAAGAGAGTACGCTTAGTACGTATAAGAATGATATGGGATCGGCGAAAAACACACGAAAAGAGTGATGGAGTCGACGCTTAGAAAGACAACAGTCAAAATCGAATCAGGGAGCAAGACGCAAGCGCTGAAAACATCTGTGTCGAATAGGCAGTAGGTGATTGAGGATCGACGTAACTTCAGAATTAAACAGAATGCAAAGATCATTGTGAGAAATATAGCTCAATGGAAGCGAAAACAGTGAAGAATTGAGTAAGACTTTGCATAGAATACGGATATCGAGAAGTTTCCAAGGTCGACTTGGAGTACTTAATACTGGAGACGGAGAAGGAGGACCGGAATGGGGACGAGTAATAGTAAGAGTGCCAAGGAAATGATCGGATAAACGAGGATCAGTAATTGACAAAGAGATATAGTCGTTGAAGCAACTGGGAACAGCAATAATGTCGAAAGCACCGCCGAGTATATGAGTGGGGCTTGTTGAAAGTAATTTATAGCTAAAATCAGAAAAAAACATTAGTTAGAGTGATATAGTCAGAGTCAGCTAGACGATCAAGACGAATATTAAAGTCACCGAGAACAAAAGAAGGAGTATAAGACAATGAACAGTGAGAAAGAAGATCTGCAAGGTCGTTAAAGAACATACGTGAGGGGGCGGCTGAGCATGGACGATATACAATCACAAGTTCCATAGTGAAAGTTAGTTCGGACGAAGTGTAACGGATGCTAGCATTAATTTTAAGTGGAGACGTAATGTGAAGAGTAATGGCAACAATACCGCCACGGTTAGAAGCAGTAGATGTCTGAGAGTCAATTGGACGAGCTGATTCAGCTAGAGAACAATCAGAGCGACATAGACGACGAATAGCAAGATTGTCAGAGTCAATGTGCCAAGATTCGGTAATGCAAAAAATATCGATAGATAATTGATCGAAGATATCAAGGATCAGATAAGCTTTATGAAGAATGCAGTGAATGTTGAAAGGCTAAGACAAAAAGTATCTCTAGGAGTGAGATTGAATAGCAAAGAAGACAGGGAAGAGACTGGACGCTATCGGATTTTTGGCCTCGTGTGTACTACGTGAAAATTTCCGCCGATTTGACGGATTGATAATTATGACTCGCCTTTTTTACAATCACATCCAACTTCCAAACTTGTGTAACGATTCTCGCATTCCGATGTGGAATATGATCAGCAACGTGATCAGCAACATGATCAGCAACATGATCAGCAACATGATCAGCAACGGATATTAAAGATCGAGCTTTTCTAGACATGATCTTTAATCTAGACATCAAGCTCAATCCGCGACCATAGTAAGCGGAACTTACAGGAAAAATCTAACTGACATGAAAAATCTGGAACTGTCAGGAAAAATCTGGAATGTAAGTAGTTATATCGAAGAATTTTTTAAACTATTACAAAACTTTTTTGAAACTATAACCACGTTGTTATGACCAAGAATTTTGGTTTTAACACACTGCCCTCAACAATCTTCCCATTTAACAAATTTTACCTGTTGATGATTCGCCGATTGAATTGCATTGTCTTTGAACGAATAATTCGTGTTCCACGCAGATATAGTGAACACCCATGCAATACACTGTCTAGGGTTATACAAAACTTTCCACAATAGGCCTAAATCATGAAAATCCCTAGTGAAAAAAGATTTATTCAACGTGGCAAATGCGTGCCAGCGCACGCTTGCATGACCACAACAAAACAAAAACGTAAATCATGTGTCGAGAAGGTGTGAACGGAAGGGGTGTTTGAATGTGATAAAGGAGGGAGCGCGGCGAACGTCGAGAGGGAGTTGATTCCAGGTGAGTGAGGAGGCGACGATGAAGGATCGGATACCGTAGTTGTTGGAGTAATTGGGAACGTGGAGTAAGATGGTATGACAAGAACGCAGGGATAGCAAGGTGGGGCGAGTGTCGTCTAAGAAAGGAAGGTTAAAGTGAAGCTCACGATCTTAATGTTAAGCATTTCCAACCCGACATTGTATGGAAAGTTTCATGCCTCTCGAACAAACTTAGTTCCACGCCGTAATATACTCTCCATATGGAGATCTTTATGCATAGTCTTCGGATAAGTAACCTGAGATCCATATAGCCAATTATCCAAAATAAACGCTTGAGCCAGAGTTCCAAATTATTGTGGATTCAGGTAATCAGATGTACGGAGAATGAGTCTTGGCCATTCGTTGTGCCTTAACGCATACATTATAGTGTCGTTGAAACGACAAATCATTGGAAACCTACATGTCCATATCTTTTAAGTGATTTACTTGTTTAATATGTGTTAATCAAAGGAAATATGTTGATGCAATAGAATGGTGTGAACCTTTTATTAGCATATAGGCACATTTAGATGAATTAATTTATAAATAACTTTTAATAGCCCAATTTTCAATGACATTGATATCCACTTGCAATTTCATGCAATTATCTAAAGATTCTATTCCTCTTCATATTTTGAGATCGTTTGTATAAAGCGATGAATCAGAACTCAATAGGCCATAAGATCATTGATGAAGATAAAAATTAGTAAAGGTTCTAGCACAGATCATTTCTGCTAGCCCATATATGTGTTATGCCATTCCGAACACAATGTTTACATGAACCTGATCCGGCTTTTAAGTTATAAATTTTTATATCCAGCAAACTGCATTCGAATCAATTGCCAAATTTATCATTTTGATGATAAGATAGTCATACCGCACCAAATTAAATGCATTAGAAAAGTCAAAGAAGATAATATCTACATTAGTGCCGTGACAAACTAAATCAGCCAATTAGTATAGATGCAATATAATTTTGGGAACCTTTTATTCGCATATAGGCACATTTAGATGAATTAATTAATAAATCATTTTTAAGAGACCAATTTTTAACGGCATTGAAATCTATTTGCAATTTCACGCAATCATCCAAAGGTGATTGTGTGAAATAATATACTATATTATTACAAAAATCCCTTATTATTATGAAGTGATTGCAGATAAAAATCTTCTGATGAATACGGTGTAACCTTATCATGTACAGACTAGAACCACCGTCACCGAAAAAAGGAGGAATATATATACCAGAGTCTAGACTTGCAAAACCTGGAAGTTCGGATAATCGAATCAGCAGTATTAATTTTAGCGAGCAAATAACTAGATCTGATAAATTCGAAGAAAGGTTCAAAGATGTTCAATGGCAGGTACCAAAGAAGTATGTGACCAAATAGTTTATTATGTAGATTGTAATACATATTTTGTAAATCATCTTTAGGCACTACAGGATTAGTAAAACCGAAGAAAGTTCTCATCGCAGATACGATTATTCATGTAAGTTTACATTTAGAAAAAATTTGATCGTTCTAATAAACTCTTAATTTTATGGTTTTAATCGTGCTAATAAACTCTTAAGTTTATTATAAAATATAATATTATATCATATTATATAATATTAAAAATACAATTATAATTGGTTATCTTGTTTTTGTGATTCTTAGGGTACAGAAGCCAACATATTCTTTACAATAAGAGGTTTATGTTTTCTAATTGATGAGCACATGAAACACAAATCTAAAGATATAGATAAATAAAAAATATTTAACAAATATTTTTATTTCTTAAAATAAGAAATATGTTATGAAAAATGTGAAAAATGTTATGTATTAGAGAATTATGTGATACGTGTGCCGACTTGTAGGAAAATATCGTAGCCCAAGTCAGACATATCACAGAAACTCAGAAATATATTTAATGGGTTGGATATTCATATGCCAATGAAACGTTAAAATCGCTTGTAATGAGTGTGGGTAATCTACACTACGATTTGCATATCACTTTGAAGGATATCTTGCTTGAGCTGTTTGATGTTGTTCACTTAGATTAAACTTTTGTCAACTGTCTTTACTTGATAAGTCTGCTTGAATATATACGGAATGACGGACTCGATTAGAATGATCATTATCTGCATCTCGAATTGCTTTTTGTCTAATATCGCGGATATACTATTACGAAGATAATGTGGAATATTTCACATATTTCTTCTCAATATTTTCGATAGGCCTTCGCTGTGAGCGAAAACTTAATAATTATAATAATTTATGTCGTTGATTATAATTATTGTTAAATTTAATTTGCTTTATTTCATATATCATTTAATCCTGACAAAGAGACGATTAATCTTGACTACATCATATCTCTTACAGCTTTTGTTCATCATAAATTCACTCTTCCAACATGATCTTCAATTATTCGTAGACAGATTTTTAACATGCTCTCAAAACACACAATATTATTAAAAACACAATATTAAAAATAAATTTAAAATCATTAGCGGATAATATTTTTTGACGAATAATAAATAATATACTTTGTATTAGAATATAATACTAGATAATTAAATTTCATAAGAGTAAAGACTCTATTAGCATGTACTAATATTATATCTATTGTCCATGTATCTATTAGCATGTAGGGGCCGAAACCTGATAGCATAGCAGTTCCTCCTGATGACCTCTAAGTCTTATGCTGATACAACGTTTGTTATTTATTAGTCAATTCATAAAAATTAATTTTATTTAAAATTTCAATTTTCTCTTTTAACTTGATATAAATTATATATAATCTTATAACAATTATTTGTAATTTATAATTATTTAATTATTTGGATGTTATATAGCGTGTTTTTAATTTATAAAATACGTAGATTCAGTTAGCTGATCTGATCTTTTGGTTTACATGAAGATGCAAATGTATGCTGCCAGAATGTTATATATAATAGTATATATATAGTCTATAATATACACATTATATAGGATCTTTTAAAGTCTATGAAATGACTATTCCTATGGCTGATGCAAGCCGGCCAATTATTTTAGCTGTTGATCGAAATATGTTTCGATAAACGAAAATATGTTTGCATGCGCATTCATGCATACCATATAATATAAAGGTCCGACGACCTTTCCATTTGCCGTCTGCTCTCTGTCGGTTGCTTCCTAGTAAAATCCGCCCGCCCCCTCAGCTTATACCCTTCTCAATTCTCTAATCATGGTGGCATTGTCGCATTCGCGCGTCACTCCGCGTCTCTTGGCAAAATCAATCCCCCTTTCACACATTACTCTTTTGAATTGCTCACTTGTCGTTCTTCTATCCCGATCACTCTAGATTTCGCCATTGTATACCGTCCTGGTTCATCATCTCCTACATCCTTATTTTTTTTCCAAACTCGCTGAACTCCTTTCTCATTGTTCTTTGACATCAATCCCTTCACTCATTCTAGGCGACTTCAACATCCGCCTAAACCGCCCCTCTTCCACAGATTCTATCCGGTTCATCAACATTCTATCCAACTACAATTACAAACTAATCTCCACTGTCCCCACACATATCCTTGGTAAGGCACTCAACATCATCGCCGTCCCTGATCATTTAGCTGCATACACCTCACTGTCCATCTCTGATCCTGGTCTATCAAATCACTTTCTCGTCACCCTTGATCACACTCACAACCACACCCCTTCTCATACACCGTCAATCCTACGTCGCCCTTCGATAAATTTTGACCTATCCCTTCTCCTTTCTGTCTTACTCAAATCGTTTCTATTGTATACCACAATAACATATTCATCTCCTCACGATCTCACCTTTCTTTTCGATTCTGAACTCACATTCACGCTCGATCTTCTCTTGCCCTTCAAGTCTCACCCACACCGTCGCTTGAACCGTGCCCCATGCTTTGACATCCAATGCCTACTCTCAAAGCGTCGACTCTGCCATGCTTTTCGAGTCTATCACCGCTCTCTCAGACGTGATTTCCGCTCGATCAATTCGTATTTCCGTGATTCCTATCTTGCTCTTCGTCGGTCTCATCTCAACCTACTACGTACCAAATGCAACTCCTTCTGGCAGCATAAAATCATCACTTCATTCAACTCTAAGACTCTCTGGCATACTTTTAACTCAATCCTTGCTCGCTCCTCTTCGCCGTGCAACATCAATGCCAATGAATATTCGTCATTTCTACAAACTAAAGTATCCACTCTGCTCTCTCACACCCCGGTCTTTATCCTATCGCACTCTGTCCAGTCTAATCTCATCCTTCCAGAACTTTCATCTTCTCCCTGTCTCACCTTTCGAAGTCTCATCTGTTCTCATGTCCTTGCCCAACAAAACCTCAACTGCCGATCCCCTGCCTACTCACATATTAAAATCTAATGCTCATCGATATCCCCATTTCTCACAACCTTGTTTAACTCGTCCATTCGCAGTCGTATATTCCCTTCACACTGAAAATCCGCAATCATTCGTCCCCTCCTTAAGAAACAATCGCTCGATACCTTCCTTATTTCTAGCTATCGCCCCATTTCACTACTCCCTACTCTTTCTAAGCTCTTAGAACGCCTCATCTTAATACAAATCAACGCTTATCTCTCCTCATCCAATCTGTACCCTCCTTTCAAATCCGCTTTCCGCTCTAATCACTCGACAGAAATCTTATGCATAAAAGTTTACAACGACTTACTCATTTCTCGAGACAAGGTTCTATATAGTGTTCTCATCTCCCTCGACCTCTCCTCCGCATTCGACATTGTCGACCACTCCGTTCTCCTTTCTCGCCTTCATTATGATTACGGCTTTTCTTCCTCCTCTGTAGCATGGTCGCATCATATCTATCCGACCGTTCCTTTCGCGTCTGTTCTAATTCATCATCATCCCCTCACACCCCTATTTTTTTGCGGGGTCCCACAAGGTTCAGTCTTAGGTCCCCTGCTTTTCTCTCTTCTGATTGGCGATCTATCTCCGTTTATCAAACCTTACTCCTTTAAGGTCATGCAATACGCCGATGACATTCTAATCTATGCTCATGCACCCGCACATCGCATACAGGATATCTGCAATTGTGCCTTCAACTGTATTTCTTCTAGCTGCAAACGTCTCTCCAATCTCCATCTCGTTCTAAACCCCGAAAAGTCCAAGATAATGTGGATCCCCCGTAAACCAAACATATCTCCACCCACTTTATATTTTGCCTCTTCGATCATCCCCATAGTCCACAATCTCACTTTCTTAGGCTTCCATTTCGATGATCACCTACCTTTCTCTTAAATCCTTCGACCGTGACAAGGTCCGCTCGTCTAACTTAATTCTCCGTGACATCCGCCTTATCCGCCCTCTTATCGACTTCCGTTCTTGTATGTCTCTTCTATTATCGCTTCTTTTCCCTAAAATCGATTACTGCCTTAGCCTTTTCGCCAATTCTCCAAAATCCATCATCTTACCCCTACAACGAATAATCAACACCGCCGTTCGAGTGCTCTTTCGTCATCGTCACTTCGACCACACATCCACATATTTTGCCCGACTCTCCTGGCCCACCATCCACGTCCGCATCAAACTCCGCCTTCTCGTTACCTTTCGTCTCATCGCTGTCGGCTCGCCATCGTTCATCAAACTTCCTTTCGTAGACGACACTCGCCCCACCTCGTTATCGCTGCGTTCTCTTCATACCCTCTTACTCCACGTTCCCAATTACTCCAGCAACTACGGTCTCCGATCGTTCCTCGCCGCTGCCTTACTCGCCTGGAATCAACTCCTTCTCGACATCCGCTGCGCTCCCTCCTCTATCGCATTCAAACACCTTCTCCGTTCACACTTTTTCCACCTATGATTTACATTTTTGTTTTGCTGTGGTCATGTAAGCGTGCGCTGGCACGCATTTGCCACTTTAAAAATAATAATTTTATAATTTTTTTTAATATATTTAAAAAAATTTTTTTTATTTATTTATAAATATAATATTTTAAACATATTTTTGCATGAGCATTCATGCATAGCATATAATATAAAATATAATACATTAAATAATGAAATTTTAAGAATTGCAACAATATGTAATGATATTGGCTTTCTTCAAAATCATTTAAATAATTTAATAGATACATATTTTAAACTAGGTTACTATAGAAATAACATCAGCAGAAAATAGTAAAATATTTAAATCAACACAATAATATTAAAAATAAATTTAAAATCATTAGCGGGAAATTTTTATGGATGTATAATAAATAGAATAGTTTTTGGATAATCGAATAGGATACTAAATAATTAAATTTCAGCAGAGGAATTTTTTTTTATAATATATAAAAATTTATTTATTATTTTATTTTTGTTTTATAATTGTATAAAATGCGTAGACTCAGTTAGCAGAATTAAATTGATTTATTTAGTCAGTTCATAAAAATTGACTTACATTTTCAATTTCAATTTTGAACTTTAACTTGGTAAAAATTATAAAATTCTATACATAGTTTTCAATCAAGCTCAGAAGATGATCAATGTCCTGTCTTCGCAGTCTCCAAAAAACAGGCGGCGTTACCCCGCCTGTTTTTGATCTCGGATCAGGCAAGTTCGTGTATGGCCTAGTCGCGCGTATTGTTAATATTGAACTCGGTTTTGCCAATTGAGAAAATCAACAAATAGGCATCTGCATGATCTACCCTTTTAAACCCCGGGAGAGCGTCTTTAATAGATCTGTTCACATACTCATCGGTTGCGGTGGTTTCGCACGTTGTGAGGTTAAGCACAATTTCCATATAAGCGACCAGTTTCTGGATGATGGCGAAATCAAATATAAACGTATCGACTGATCCTTCAAGTACACAATCACTGATATACCATAGATTTCAAGACGACCTCATTGTGTGTGTCATATCATTGTTAGCGAGTCAGAACAAAAGTGGTCCCAGCGTGTCACCTTGCTGAACTCCTTCGCTGGATAATATAATATCGTTCTCCTAAAAGAGTAAACTTGCGATCGATCGAACGCCCAAGTTTTTTTTCTAAAGCGAGCAGCCTGGCACCACATTATCGGAGCTACACTATTAGGTACCCTGCACCACACTATCGGAGCTACACTATTAGGTACCCTGGTACCACACTATCGGAGCTACACTATTAGGTACCCTGGCGGACAGAATCAACAACACCAGGCCAAATAATGATTTTGAGAAACAAAATTATTATTCCTTTAGAGGAATAATCCATGTAATCTCAAAGATCAAACGGGCTAAATTCATCAGGTCATCTTCTGAAGAAGACGGAAAATACCGTAAAACTCCGCGAAGCGAACTAGCCGACAATGCCGATATAGCAACGTCCATCCTTGATGTTGTACTGGAGTCATACTTAAATCTGCGTATGTATTGAGACTAAAGCGAACCTATGCTAGATTCATTTAGTAACTAGCTGTTTAGGTTTTACGTCATTTTAAAGGTTTTTTTCTCTCAGTATTTCTAAATTATTTCTTAATATCTATTTTATTACATTATTGCTTATATGTTGGCCAATGATTTAAATACCAATTATTTTTCTATTTAGCAACAAGAAGAAGTTATCACAAGCGTCCTCACCGTGAACTTCGTACTCCAGTTATTTACTCAAGTGAGCATTGAATTGTTCATTATATTATTTTCATGTGAAATAGTTTGTCAATAGTTTATTTAATGCCAATACTAAACGTCAATATCGTTGTTTGTGTTGTATTTTTATTGTTTTATTATTTTTGCTAAGCATTTTATTACGTGCTTATTATTTCAATTCTTGAGATTCCGCTCATTTTCAACTTTTATTGATGATTCAAGCATTGAAATATTTTAATCGTTAAAGATAAAGTGAAGATTCGACAACAACGCTTTAATTAATATACATAGCCCTCCAGATCAACTTATCACGTCAGATAAGTGCGATACACGTCGCATAGTCTGTTTCGCGCTTATTGGCCAACATCCTGGCTATTGCCTTCAAAACATGATCTCCGGCCTTTTTAAAGACTCCAGAAGGCGAAAACACTATCGGTGTGAATTGGGCCAGCTCCACTGTTACTATGCGTTCAAGGCAAGGGGCATTTTTGCCCGACTCGTGATATCTGTGGTTGATGAAGGCGATGTCTCGGAATAAAAAACAGCGTGACAATTGAATATAGCGATGTCCATAAAGACGCGTTCGCTTCGTCTTCTGCACAGACCCGTTTACACGACATCGAGCCTCGCTTCACTTTTACGTGAGGCTATAGCCGACTCAAACTGGATATAGGAATCTATTGGAATCAGCACGGCTCAATTGGAACACACGGAGTGACTTCAGTCAAGATGTTGGCAAGTGTGTCACGTATTAGGTTATGTGACTAATGATTGTAAGTGCGCCTCTACCGCACGATTCGAGTGAACTGTGCTATTCTCAGATTCACAATTACAACTTGCAGGTGCATTCGTTGGTGTTAGTCCACATTCACTATTCACAGCGTCACTGAACTCGTAAGAGGATAAACGGTAACCATCTGCATTGTTTGTTGTCAACCAATTTGACGCTCCTTTCTCGACGTAAATTCTAGAGATGAGCATGTGGCCGCATTACTGACTTAAATTATTTAAGCGCGGCGTCGTTTAATGGTAAGTTTTTTTTTATCTTTTATGGATTTGGCGATATTATGTTCCTAACTGTTTAAAGCATGTGATTGATAAGCGCGCAGAGACCATTCGTATTCTTTACCCGGAACGATTTGATGGTCTAAGATTCCGAGCCTACCTAGTCTCGCCGGAAGGCTAAAAAATTTCTCTGAGTGTGTCAGGTACGTTTGATATACAGGTGATTATAGGGATCAAGCTGTGACGGATATGTCCCTCGAGTGCCTGAAAGTTCACGAATCGAAAGCAACAAGTTTGCGTAGGTAATCTTATGTTGAAGTGAATATGCCAGAGCATTGTGCGTGACTTGTGGGTCGAAAATACAATCTCTATCAGGTTCTGTACACATTTGGACCATCTGTTTACTTTGCGGACAATTCAGTCCTCCATAAAGGATTCATTTCCAATTGGCGATCCCAATACTTCCATGCCATTCGTACAAATATGCACATTAGAAGCATCTAAACTATTCGGGGCTTTGTTCGCGAATTCCGGGTTGACCTGTAATTTACATATTGAAGGATTTATGTTATACCTATAAGCTCCTTCCTCCCTCATTATGATATCAAAAACTGACCGGCAGTCTTCGATGTTTTCAACGAAATTAGCGTCGTCCGCATACAATTTCTGTTCAATTGAGGAAATGTGAGCTTGAATTCGCGCAAAATGCGGAAGAGATGCAGCAGTCAAGGCGGTTATTGTTAAGGATCACCTTGAGTGAAACCTTCGTCAGAAGTCCAAATTTCTTCCTCAATAGTCAGTAGTCTACCTTCCTATTTATTAGGTTAAACGTATTCTTTGTGTCTAGTATCAAAATGCAGGAAATTCCGCGCTAGTTTAATCGCTTCGGTAGCGATTAAACGACGAATTCAGTTCCCCACGTTTGCCCGCTGAAAGGGTGTTATACCATCTAAGTGTTGTAGGTGGTCGTTTATGAGTTTGAGAATAGTTTTGCCAATTATTCGTCAAAAAACGTCGCATATTCCGATTGGCCGGACACCAAGATTATTGTCCAAAACAATCAGCCTACTAGCAGTAAATCCGACAACACATCGTTGTTGTACCATAATTGATGCAAAACGAATATCAATACGGCAATTTAAGTAACAAGAGCCACGAGCGTGACTTCGGACGTAATAGAAGGCGAATTGTCTTTCCGTTGTTACACAATCGCACGAAAGGTCTTTCCAGCCACGGGGATGTTTGAGTTTTGTTTGAACACCCGCTTGAATCTGTAAAATTCGAGCCTCTTAAGCTAAATCTTGGAGATTGCCTAATTTCCGCATGATCATCCTTCTGTTAATAGTTCTTCGTAATAAAAAAATAGATTTATTTTTACGTGGCAAATGCTTGATGACACACGCTTACATGACCACAAAAAAATCTAAATCATGTGTCGAGAAGGTGGGAACAGAAAAGATATTTGAATGTGATAAAGGAGGGAGAGCGGCAGACGTCGAGAGGGAGTTGATTCCATGTAAGTGAGGCGGCGACGATGAAGGGTCGGAGACCATAATTGTTGGAGTAATTAGGAACGTGGAGTAAGAGGGTATGACGGGAACGCAGCGATAGCGAGGTGGGGCGAGTGTCGTCTAAGAAAGGAAGGTTGATGAACGACGGGGAGCCGACAGCGATGAGACGAAAAGTAAGGGAAGAAGTCGGAGTTTGATGCGGACGTTGATGGTGGGCCAGGATAGTTGGGCAAAATATGTGGATGTGTGGTCGAAGCGACGGAGGCGAAAGAGCACTCGAACGGCGGTGTTGATTATTCGTTGTAAGGGTAGGATGATGGATTTTGGATAATTGGCGAAAAGGTTAAGGCAGTAATCGATTTTAGGGAAAAGAAGCGATGAAAGAAGAGACAAACAAGAACGGAAGTCGATAAGGTGGCGGATACGGTGTTGTCACGGAGAATTAAGTTATACGTCTCTTTTCGGATACGCATTTCTTCTCGCGATCGTTGCGTCATTTTCACTTATATTACTCTTTCCACGTCATTATCTCAACAAGCACATCTTGACCACGAGGTTTTGGCCTTTAGATCCATCAGTTTATGCGTATAAACCATCCTTTTTCAACGACATCTCTCCTGTCGCATTCATCCGCCTAAACAAATCTTTTCAAAATAATTCATCTCAGACCCCTTCTGAATATTGTTTTCTAGCATCGCTCTCACGTGTCCTCCGTCCTCTCCCGACAATTTAATCTAATGTCATTTTCAGCCACTCGCATTTTTCCCGATCGAACCTCTTCCGAAATCGCTCAAGCGCTATACCTCTGTCCAAATCTTGTGTCATTAATGCGACAGGTGTATCCACTCCTTCTGCATTTTCACTGTCAACGTTTGAATGCGGCTAGAATAAAGAGGATGTTAATAAGTACGTTTTTATATTATAAGGTTTGTATTGTATGCATAATTTCTCTAACTTTGCTTACGTAAAATAATTACGTAATTATTTAATTATTTTTCAAATAATTAATTAAATAATAATTTTCTAATTTATAATTAATTGATTATAATTAATTTTCTAATTTAAATTTTATTATTTTTATTTAATTTTTATCTATATTAAATAGATTCACTTTCGTGTTATGGCTATAATTTAATTTAAAATATTTTTTATAAATAAAATATATTATAGTAAAAATTTTTAATATTAAATCATAACATTTATTAAATATATTTAATTTTAAAAATTATTGATAATTATAAATATTTTTATTTCTTTCTTTCCCTTTTAGAAATGTTGCTTAAATTATGAAAATATTATTATCAATTTTAAATAAAATTACAATTTTTTATTTTTGAATGTCTTCTTTTTATAAAATAATTATGTAAAAATAAATTGTATAAAATAATTTAATCATTAATGTAAATTTGGATATTATTAGAAGGTAATTTCGAAAATTCTTTTTTTTTGTGTGTGAACGTTATAGCATTTATTAATCCTTTATTTTATGAAAGCTAACTCTACGGAGCGTTATTTTAATGATTTTTTATTTAATGACAAAATATAAATGATAATGAAGTTGTATGTTATGATATGATTTTGCTATATCAAAAGATATAACAAAATAGATAACAGAATTATAATAATACAAACTTTTTTTGTTATAGATATATATGTTGTTACGTTATGCATAAACGAAAGAAACTAAAAGCCACCAAAACAATGTGCGACGTTTCTCGCCGCACAGTGATGGCGGATCACCACATATTTCTCCTCCTCATCTCTTCTTCGAATCAAATTGGTGGTTTCCAATTACAATTTTTTTCCAAAAACAATTTCGAGATTAGCATATCTTTGGCGGATCATATTCAATTAATAACGTCAATTACTAGCAATACAAGTAACAAAGATAATATGTAAAGGTAAAGCCAAAGCTTTTAAATAGCATCCAGATGCCAAAAAGTTATATCTGTTCCGTATTGCATAAACGAAAGAAACTAACTGTTTGTTTATCAAGAACCAAAAAAACTGCCAATCAGTTATTTTTCAGATCTTTATAGACGCGCACCACAAACCGGTACAATGCACGAAACGTTGTGACATCAAAGCATCAGTACCGCTAAAACAATGTGCGACGTTTCTCGCCGCACAGTGATGGAGGATCACCACAACTTCCTCCTCCTCATCTCTTCTTAGAATCGAATTGGTGGATTCCTTATCCTTAAATATCTTCTAAGTGCCGATTCATCGTTTCTCTGAATATTATTATTACCTCTTGAATCTTCTCCTATCACTACTTATTCATTTCTGGCTTCGTTACCATTTTCGTCGTTTTTACGTGATATAGGATTTGAACTTGATGTCTTCTCATATGATTCTTTAGTCACTGGAAAGTCGGTAAGTTCTTTGTTTGTTGAAGAATGCTCTTGTCCACTTTCCGTTCTTGGCCACAGATTACTTGCATGTCTTCTTCAGCCTGAATTGGTCCAAACCCTATAAGATGACCAGCCACTTCGTTCTTTTACGTTTGCTGGATCTCACTTGCCACTTATAGAATCGCGAAGTCAAACAGGTTGATGCTACTGAAAATCTCTCGGTTTAGCTTTTTGAATCCCATTTTACCTTCTTGAGGTTTCTCCTAGTATTAGTCCTGCCTTGACACGACAATCTCAGCCTATCAAAAAATTTCATCGACTTGCGACCATACAACATTTCTGATTATGATTTCTCCATTGTTGATTGTGGGATATTTCTATATGATAGCAAGAATTGGTTGATTGCTAACTGCAAATTTGTTTACGGTATGTTCCATGGTATTCGTCTTTTAAATGTTCCAATAAATCTCTCGACCAGCCTATTGGTTTTAGGATGATAGAGTGAACTTCGTATGTGTCGGATGGCATTAGCATTACCAAACTCGTTGAATTCATGTGATTGAAAAGGAGGATTATTGTCCGACACTGTTTCTATCGGAACTCCCATTCTTGCAAATAGTTCTCTCAGTTTATCCAGGTTGTTCAGTGCCGACGTGGAATTAACTGGTATAATTTCTGATCCAATGCCTGAATGTCCATCGTGAAGGGTTTCCAATACGCTCGTTCGCAGTTCTTTTGGTAGGACAATTCTCTGTAACCATAACAGAATATCATCTTCCACAGATAGTTCAGACCGGCGATTACTGTAAGGTCGAGTTTCTTGATCAATTTGATTTGGCCAACCACTGCAAATATATCGTTTTATCTGCAATATTTCACTATCCCGAAGAGACGAGTTTAGTAGTTGTTCGAATGTAATGCCCACTGATCCGAGCTCCGGAGATTGCGATAAGGGGACTTCATCATATGATGACATCAGATTAGTGTCTTGCACCGGAAGACGTGACAGAGCATCCGGAATGGTGTTACGTTTTCCTGCAATGAGACGAATATCATAACTATATTGAGATAAAATAATAGCCCATCTCACTAACCTTTGGTTACACATTTTCCCAGGGTTTTTGTTGTTTCCAAATATATGTTGTAAGGGCTTGTGATCTGTCCACAACGTAAAATGTCTTGGTGCCAAGTATTGTTGGAATCGTTGAATTCCGAATATAAGAGCTAACGCTTCACGATCAATTTGGGAGTATCTTGTTTCGGCATCTCTAAGCATTCTCAATGCGTAAGCAATTGGCCGTAATACCCCATTTTATTATACTTGACCAAGCATTACTCCCAATCCTTTTTCGCCTGTGTCACAGAAGAAGTGAACAGGTTTTCTCTCTTCGAATGGTTAAAGAATTTTTGCATCAATCAGAGATTTTTTATTTGATTAAATGATGCTTCATGATCTTTCGTTCATGACCAAATGGCTTTACGACCACTAAGTTTGTATAAGGAAGAACATTTTGTCTGTAGACTTGACACGAAACGATCTAGGAAGTTTACAGTCCCAAGAAACGTTCGTAGTTCGGCTTTATTAATTGGGGTTGGCAATTTCACAATTGCTTCGATTTTTTTGAAGGTTTTATTGTATCATTATGGAATGTGTTACTCAGAAAGTCAACTTGGTCTTGCAAGAAACCACACTTCTTCGACTTTACCAAGATGCCTGCCTCTCTCAGACGCACAAATACGCTTTTTAAATTTTGCAAGTTATCTGTTCTTGATCCTCCCGATATTATAATATCATCCAAATACACTGTAGTCATTGGTATGTCGTGCAACAATTGATCCATATAGCTTAAAAATATAACAGGGGCCGAACAAATTCCGAACGATAGACGTGTGTAACGATACAGTCCAATATGCGTAGATACCACAAGAAACTTGCGAGATTCCTGCTCGACTTGTAATTGAAGGTACGCTTCTCTTAAGTCGATTATAGAATATTGAACGCCACCAGCAATCTTTGCACTGATATCTTCAAAAGTTGAGAGAACGTACGGATCAATTGACAGGTAAGAATTCACTGTAACTTTGAAGTCGCCGCATATTCTGACTCCCCTCCTGGTTTTTGGACCACAACCTACAATGAAGCACACTTACATGTTCCTTCATACCGTCAACCGGTTCCATAATCCCTTCTATTACTTTTCGTTTGATTTCTTCTTCAACATGCTCCCTCAATCCGAACGGAACACGTCGAATGCTCTAGTATCTTGGAATTGCATTGTTTTTTAAATTAAGCTTGACCATAAAATTTTGAACACACCCCGGGTATTCTCAAATAACTCGTGGTGACTATCCAATATATCTCTGAGATCCACATCGTTTGCTACACCTGATGAAATAGATGCGCACTGTGTATTTTCTACTATTAATTGATATCTTACACTGGGGCCACTCGATACCGAATGCGGTGATCCATGTTTTTCCAAAAAGAGACCGAGATTGAGTATCGACTACAACAGCGTCAAGTTTGCGTACTTGATTTTAACATGTAACTGTAACTGTGCATGCTCCAAGAGGAACAATGTGATGATTGTCATAGGTAGCTAGTTTTGTTGCAAAACGTAAAGTGGGCCTGTCGATCGTTCTCCAGATACTGATTGGTAGTACACTAAAGTAGTTAATCAGTCGCGAATAAAGTCTCAGGTCTAGCGGGATCTGAGCCCTCCAGCCAATCCAACACGCCGCCCTTCGACTGAACCACTCGGGGTCTTTCACCCCCCCCCCGAATAATCCAATCAAGGCGACGATGCTCGGTAATTGCAAGATGAGGAGCTTAAGAAATCTTATTCTTTGTTCTGGGGGACGTCCGCTTAAAAAGAAGACCAATCCCGACATAGCCCAAGTATCCCAGAGGCGCACTTGGGTTTTCTCTTTCAATGACAGATGTTGGACCCATTTCATGGCCCATCTAGCTTTCTTCAGGATACGTTTTAGTCTATCCAGGTCAGCTTTTGCTGACTAGTTTATTGTAATGGTGAACCCTAGGTATTTTACTCGACTTGTGAAGGTAGGAAGTGGTTGATTAGTCAGGATGAAAGTTAGAGCTGATAGTGCTAATCTCTCTAGTTTTTTCCTTGTCGCAAGGGCGCCATGAAAGACAACCACTTACGATTTGGAGGAGTTTAAAACAAGGTTGGACAAGGGCAGCTGATCATTTAATCTAGTAAAGAAACGGCTGATGTCAGAGACTACATCTTTGCACCTGCGTCCAGAGAACAGGGCTGTGGTATCATCAGCGTATACCACAAGATGTTGATCGCGTTTAAAGTTTTTGTAGAATTCAATGAAGGCAGCAAGATACAAGATAGGAGAAAGTGTGAAGCCTTGAAGCACACATGTAATAGGGTATAACTGACGTGCATCTGGGTCGTCTTTATAGAAGAATCGCTTGGTGTACAGCAATATTTCCACCCTGTTAACAATTCTCGCAGGCAACCCGAGGGACCTGAGAGAAGTGATAACAAAAGAGATGGAAATGCGGTCAAATGCAGCAGAGAAGTCAAGAAAAATAGCCACAGCAAGCGTATGACTGTTATCATAACAAAACTGCTCCACTTCGCCTATTGCTGAATGTACCGAGCCATCTTTTACGTACTCATGAGAACCTGGTGGGATTAAATTTTGCCTACTTAGATGATCGCGGATTTTACGCGCAAGCGCTTTTTCGTAAATGGAGATGAGGGAGTTTTGAATCGAAATGGGCCACATATCTTTAGAGAATGTTATCAATCTCTTTTTTGATAAAAATATACGTCGGCTAATGTTGATGCTAGCAACATCGAACGGTGTTGATAGCATGGCGACCTCTTTTCTCTGACTGCCTGTTTAAAGCTGACAGACCCGAGTAGAGAGTGCCGCGTGAGATCTTAAGATTCCCGGAATTAGCTCCAAGGAGTTCAGGATATATGGAACACTTAGATCCCTGCTAATGAAGTCACCCCAAGGCGGGCTTGGTTGGGAAGATTCAGTGGCTCCATAATTATGTTGGGATCTCCTCCAAAAATCTGTCAGGGCTATATACTACCGATCCAACCCCTATACTACCGATCCAATTTAAAGCCCTCTCCTTCCAGCAACAAACGTTTTCTTGAATGTCTTCCAAAAGGAAGAGTGAGAAGGGATAAGGCGAGTGATGTTCTCCATATCTCTACTCTGCTGGAATCGATATCTAGAGCTTTGAGTATTCATTTGAAAGGGTATATCTGACGGAAACAGATATATTGAGAATATGTAGAATTGTTGCTAGGACCTCGAGTTTTGTTTTTGTGAGGTTGTTTAAGCGACCATTTTTAGGTACTCGAAAGGATCGCGGTAGCTTGCGATTACTGGTAAGAATTGAATAGGGTAAGACTCGCATTTCCTACTTTTGGGAAGAGTTGGATAGCTGCCTGAAGCAGGTTACTCTGATTGGATCAAAATGAAACCTTATAATCAACGTATCTTCATCTAACCGTCAATGGAGTAAGTCATTCGAGGTGAACAGTTGTTGACCTGACTGTTCAATTCAGATAGGCTTAAGCAGCTACCTCTTGTGTAGCAGAAGAATGACGATGAGAGAATTTGTTGTCGTGCAATAAAAGGTGGGAGATTGTGGTTTACGCATAAGATAGTTGTTCCTGGCTCAGCAGAGTGTTGCATATTTCCAACAACCAGTTATGTTGTTGAAGTCACTAAGTACCAGGTCATAGTCGCTACCTAATATACGATCCAGGAGGTCACGGTTCTTGTGAATTTTTCCTCGCCGGTATAAACATTAACTATGCTGATGCGTTTACCGTATTTTTCCATAGTGTTATCACAAAACAAGATAGGGTTAGCAAGAGTAGTTTTATAGGAGGGATAATCTTAAGGAGCTCTTCACTAGGTTTAAAAGACATTGAGATGAAGAGGAGTGAGATGTAGTTATTTACAGATTAAAGTTGATTGTTATGTGCATTGGAATAAATCGAGTAATGTTCTGGGAGTCCGGATAGATCTAGTTTCCTGAAGGACTGTAACATTTGCATTTCGACCAAATAAAAGGCTAAGGGTAGATGCACTTCCCAAATTACACTGATTGAGGTCCAGCGAAAAGGTTCGGAATTACTTCACATGCAAGGCTGTCACTAGAAGGGCCACCAGATCCACTAGTTTGTTCCAGATGGGAAAGGTTGTCCTTCCGGCTTCCGCCTTTTGCAGCAGGCCAATGACCGCTTCTTCGCTGTTGAGACAAATATCATCATTTCCC
>WNNJ02003649.1:0-31152 GCA_012934845.2 Pomphorhynchus laevis | reverse complement strand
TTTAAGTAAATATATTCATAAAATAAGGTATAAACTCCTATCACCATTAGGACGAAAAATTTGTAATTATAATAAAGAATTAAAATCAATATGTAACGATAATATTAGAAACATAATGGAAACAGAATGCAATTGTAAAAGTCTTAGTTTTGATAAAATAAATGAACATATATGTACCCATAATCTAGAATTAATTGAAAATTGTGAATTAAGAAAGCTGCTATCAAAAGGGTATAAATATAGATTAAATAAACAACGACAAAAATAAAATTTACAGTTCGTTATATAATAACTTAAATGATTACTTTAGTAAGCTGATTCATAGTGAAAGCTCGAATAGGTTCATATGTAGTGCGTTTAAATGTACATTAAAACAAATTTCTGTCTACATGAATAAAATACTTAAATAATTAAAGCACACTTCAAAAAATATTGCAAGGTAATCGAAATTAATACTGGTATAAAACACTATTTCAGTATTAATTCTACAAAAGAATTTTTAAACAGACAAAAGGAATAAATTTTCAAAATATAAATACATACGATTTTAGTACGCTTTATACAAATCTAGGTTTAGTAGATATTAAAGAAGCGTTTGTAAAATTTATTAATCTTATATTCGGAAAACGATATACATATATATGTTATAATAATTATAACGCCTATCTAACAAAAATTCAACCATCAAGTAAATATAAATATATGGATAAAATTGAATTAATAGAATCCTTAAATATTTTGAGCACGAGCATTTAAACTTCGTGAACTCCTCCAAACTACCCAAGCAAACAAACCGTTGAAAACCAACGTTACAAGTCACTTATTACAAGTCACTGTTCTATAATGGATAAAAAGGGTATAAAGGTTGAATTAGTTAATAAAATTATACCTATATTATATTGGAATCCAAAATTACATAAAAATCCAATAAATCCTAGTACTTAAAGTAATTAATTTTTTTAATTAATTTTTCAATAAGCGAAAAATTTCTCCAGTTAGCCTCATTTTTAATAAAACCAATATTAATGATAAAGAAGGTGTATATCTAAATATGAACATTAAATTAAAATCAATTAAAACTACTTTTAATTTATATCGTAAAGATGACATATTTAAATTTACAAGAAACATTTTTGCATGAGCATGCATACCATAAAATTTCATTAAATAATGAAATTTTAAGAATTGCAATTTGATGAAATTGCATATCTTAAAGTTTATAACGACTTACTCATCTCGAACGATCAAAAATTATGTAGTGTCATAGTTGCTCTTGATCTCTAATCTGCTTTTGACGTTGTCGATCACTCGATTCTTCTTCATCGTCTTCGTCATGATTATGGCTTCTCTTTACCGTCTGTAGCTTGATTTTCTTCATATCTATCAAACCGTACTTTTCGCGTTTGTTCTAACTCTTCTCTCTCCCATCCTTCTTCCATCCAGTCCAGTGTTCCACAATACTCCGTATTAGGCCCTTTGTTTTTTCTCTCTTATTCTCGGTGATTTGTCTTCTATTTCTTATACACTTAACTTTTATGTTATGCAATATGCTGATGACATTCTCATATACGCTCATGCACCTGCTTATCGTATTCATGTTCTTAGTGTTTCTGCTTCCAACTGTCTTGCCTCGATTTTCAATCATATTTCTTCTCTTCGTCTTACACTGAGTCCTAATAAATCGAAATAATGTTGATCATTCCTCGACTCCCCGGCTTAGAATCTCCATCCGTATCATTAAATTCTACAACTCTTCCTATCGTTGACGATCTAATTTTCTTGGACTTCCATTTTGAAAACAGACTTTCACTTAAACATTTCGTTGGAGATAAAGTACGCTCATCTACCCTGATTATCCGCAACCTCTATTAAATTCGTAGATTGATCGATTTTCCATCTTGTATGACTCTCATATCTTCTCTTCTTTTCTCAAGACTTGATTCCTGTCTTAGTCTATTTTCCAACTCACCTAAATCCACTCTTCTTCTTTTACAACGCATCATCAACGCTGCCGTCCGAGTTATCCTCCGTCTTCGTCGTTTTGATCATACATCCCACTATCTTGTTTCTCTTGATTGGCCTACAATTCGTTGTCGTGTTCAAATTCGTCTTCTTCTCATTGTTTTCCGTGCTGTAACTTTTCATACCTGTTCATTTCTGTCTTTCTTTTCTCGACAATTCTCGTTCTGTTTACTGTTCATTGTGATCCCATAATTCCCTTCATTTACATGTCTCAAAGTACTCTATCTTTTTTGGCTGCCGCTCCTTCTTTGTGGTTGCTCCTCTCTCGTAGGGCAACTCTTCTGCGAAAGGGATAAGCTTGATTCGTGGCATTTGTCTTACTAGACTTGCCCTGTCTTTGGGAGATTGCAAACAAACTTGATGGCTTCCTCACTAAAATCCTTTGATTCATAATTAGGACATTACGCGGTCACTCGAAAAACTGTATAAGAGGCACTATTCTCAATTGCCCGCCAAATTTCGACTGTCACATCGCGCCCTTAACTTGTGGAATGTGTTGCCTGAGAAAGTCGTCGATGTTTCTTAGATGAAACACTTCAAGCGACTGTGCCTAGCATGGATGGAGAATCCACACTCGCACTTCCACGGATATCTAGAATCCTGCTAGTTTAAATGATCTTGATCGAACAATTTACTGATTACCCAATATTAATTTGTAAACTTTATGTTTTTTTATCAGACTAAACAGCTTCCCAACTAACGCCTTGTATGTAGTAATAATTATTATGTATACAGGACTTTGACCGAAAAAGCCGTTCTGCCGCCCAATCTTGGAATTGTATTAGTGATAATGCAGACGCGATGTCATGTTGTAAAGATTTCCACAACTTTAACGCTCTGCGTGACAATCGCGATACCATTGTAGACCTTTCAATTTGCCTTGTGTCTAACATGAGTGATTTGCCCTTATGACTTTCTCGGACATTCATTTCAACGCAGTTGCTTGGATATCCATCTCCTTAACTAAATGTTACATCTCGTTCTGACCCTATTATTTCTTTACTTTTAGAATTATTTAAAAGTTCGGCTATATTTATGTTATCTATACACTTATTAATGAATTTAAGATTTGAGTTTAAGATTTTCTTTGGTCGATGATTTTCTTTGGGTAAATCTTCTCTTTAATCGATGATGCGTCTTTAAAACGAGGTGATGACTTCTCACTATATTCAAATCGCGAATTTTGAATATTCTCAAATATGTTCCCTTTGTTCTCTTCGCCTTATAAGAGTCTGTCACACAAACACCACATCCAATTTCCTTAATTAATTCAATTAGTTTATTTACTTAGCTAATTAATTTATTTATCCTTAGAGACATTTCAGCCATAATAACCTTGTGCTGCGAGTCTTGATATAAATGAAAGCTGGCGAGTGGTAGGTACGAAGTGTGTGGCTTTGTGTAAAATATTTTAATATAGATTTATCTCGATTATATTCTGAAGATAGTAAGCAGGAGATGTATCAAAGATAAGATAAATGCGTTATATACTAGTTTAAAACTAGACGGGTGAAGCTGAACAACAGTCCATTTGTGTATCACTATAATCCGTCGACATTTTTTACCTATGTAAAGGATATGTTCTTTTGTCGATATATTTTCATTTGCAACCATTCCGAAATCTTGAAATTCGAAGACGGTGTCAATCACATCATTATTTATATTATATGACGAACTAAGGTATATGACTAAAGGATTTGACTATATGACGAACTAAAGGATCCAATGTGGATATGTTTTGACTTTTCGGGATTTAAAACCAGCTCTCGTTGTTCACACAATCTAGAATATGGTCGATTTATTTTTGAAGTAATATTCGATCGCGATTATCGATGATTGGACGCCATATCTTCAGATCGTCTGCATATAGACTACACGCACGTGATGCAACGCATGTTAGCTCGTTGATATAAATAATAAGGAGAACGGTTCATGATCACTGATCTTCGAGGAACACTACAGTGATGAGATATTGATTTGGGCATAGTTAAATTGACTGAAACAACAATCTGACGATTTTGTACAAATAAACAAATCCATCTAAGAAGGATGCTATTATTACAATACTGTTCCATCTGATTTAAAAGAACAGGGTAAGATATTCGATAGAAATCTTTGTTAGGATCTAAAAACAGAATATCAACACCCACTTTAGTTTGGGGGTGCTATGCCCAATCACTTCTTGCTAATACAAGATTTGTGACAGTGGATCTACCTGTACGAAAACCATGTTGAGAGTCATGGAATATTCGATTACTTTCAAGATGTCCGATTATCCGTTTGAAGAGGAGCTTCTCCAGAACCATTACATACGACACATGCATAAGACCTATGGGTCGATGATTGCTAGCTAGATTTCGTGACTTTTTTAAAGAGAGCACGGATTATAAAGACTTATATACTAAAGGAATCCAGTCTGAGGAGAGGGAAAAACAAAATTACATAAATTGGCTCGTATATAACTGAAGCAACCTCACTAAGAAGAATTGGAGGTATGCTGTCTAGTCCAAAGCAACCGAACGTATTAGTTGGAGTTCATTAAGTGCATCACCTTTACCAACAGGAAGAAACTTGTAACTGGGGAACTGCGTTATCGGTATATGAGGGTGACGATAACAATTATGACTATATAATGTAAATCAATCAAGGCACATGTTGTCAATGGTGTTGGCGTCGTACGTAAGTTCACCTTTTTCCATGGATAAACAATTAATTACAGAGGAAGTTGATTTGTATGTGTTAATGTATTTGAACAATATTTAGAATGACTCGATGAACGGCAGAGCCATTCGTTTTTAAAAATAAAAATCAATTTTCATTAATTGACTAATAAATAACATACAATGTATTCGAATTAGGAAAAGAGATCATCAGAAGGAAAAGTCCTTTTTACAACGACGTTTCGGAAGTTGTATATGGACGTTTCAAGTTGTAATTGTTTTGATCAGAAAACCCTCATTTAATCCTTTTGTATATATGGATAAAAACTATTATATTTTATCTTGACCCTTAAATCGACTTTCAAACTCCCATTACAGCAGTAACAATCACAGCAGTAAACTACACGCCAAAATAGCATTCGAATAAAGGAATATTAGACGATATTTCAAATTCAATAGATGCAAAGACGTTAGCCACTTTTGTTAAAGATTAGCTAGTTACTGGTATCCTGCCCAACAATTAATATTACCAAATGTTACATTATATTTTAGCTAACGTATCACTAACAAGAATGTATTTGGTTACTGTGTTGCTATTAGAACAGAGACCGTAATCTGAGATCACAGCTGTTTTGTGCTAGACCAGCGCCAACTTTTTTACATGATGGGAAAATATTGAGATCTTTAAATTTTTGCAGCACTATTACAAAAATAATATATTTTCTATTTTCGTTCACATTTATTATTCAAAATATTGGCGACATTACTGATCATATCTCGGCACTAATGTATCGCGGACCAGTTGTTGATAATCAATATTCTAGATATTGATTTTACATTAGAAGAATTATATCATTAGCTGAATTGGGCTTGTATATGTATTTGGCTTCTTTACTCATGTGTATTTGTATATCTTTTCAATGTATTTGGCTTTACGGAAGCCAAATAATTTATGTTGAGAAACATGATCCCTTAGATATCATAGTTGTTCTCCCATAATCTTTATTCTATCAAAGGTAAATTATTAATAAGTAAATTGTAATATCATTCTTAACTTATACCCTCTTACTCCACGTTCCTAATTACTCCAACAACTACGGTCTTCGATCCTTCCTCGTCGCCGCCTCACTCGCCTGGAATCCTCTCGACGTCCGCCGCGCTCCCTTCTTTATCACATTCAAATACCTCCTCCGTTCACACCTTCTCGACACCTGATTCACAGTCTTGTTTTGTCGTGGTCATGTAAGCGTGCGCTGGCACGCATTTGCCACGTTAAATAAATCTTTTTTCCCAGTGCAGTTCAAGAAACAAGAATCTTCAAACGAAGCTCGCGAAAACGCCGAAAGCCACTCTACCTGAACGATAATCTCTTAGGCGCGAGGAATGTAATATCATTCTTAACTTATATTATTGTTATTTCAGATAGTTTAATAAAACTCCTATTATCTTTAATAGTTCATATTTAATAGTAAATGTCGAACACGATTTGTAATTTTACTCTGAAATGATGCATTAACTTTATCAATTATAACAGTCTCGATTGTCTAAATTAGTAACTTTATTAATTTGAATTTGGTTTATTTTTTAAAAAATCGTACTTTATGTAAAATTAATTTTAACAAATAAATTGTACGGTGGCCGTTACTGTGCAATTCATTTTTTACAATAATGTTTCAGTGATTCTTGCTAAAAATAAAACTTGTAAAAGTAACACGTCAGTAAGAAATTATAAAATTATTGTAAAATTTCATTATGCTTCGATAGTGACATCATGTTTATCGACCTTGTCAAAGCGTTTAATACTGTAAACCATAACATACTGTTGGGAAACCTTAACGGCTTATGGATTCGACACACAAATAGTGTCCTGGATCTCATCTTATCTTAGGTAAAGGAAATCTACAGTCAGTGTAGAAGATTCACTTTTCAATTAGGTGCGGGTTTCCGAGGGGGGTCCCACAATGTTCCGTTTGTAGCCCGTTGCTTTTCAACATCTTTATAAATGATATTTCTGGTATTCTTAAGTCAACTTATCTTTTGTATGTCGATAATATTAAATTATGTCGTGAAATTAGATATCAACCGGAAAATTTTTTCAAGCGGATTTAGATACTTTAGGCACGAGACAATAAAATTAGATTGAGCATAACTAAATGTAGATCAATGCACATTCGCCATAAATTCGGTGATCCTCGTTATTTTATAAATTCTGTCGTTTTACCTCTTGTTGACCAAATCAATGATTTGAGAATAATTCTTTCAAATAACTTGAAAACGAAAATGAACGATTTGTTTCAAGGCTTTGAGAATATTCGATGTTATCAGGAGATGCTTTTTCAGTTTCACCGTAGAAAACTTTCCATTCATGCTTAACGCTTATGTTGGAAACAATAATTTATTGCTCCGAAGTGTCGTCTCCAGTAACTAGAAAGGAAGATATTCAGATAGAGTGTTCAGAAACGCAACCAAATGTGTTTCAGGTTTACGGGACCTCCCCTACTATGACCACTTATCGATCTTAAATATGAAGTTCATGTCTCATAAACGAATAGTGGAGGATCTTGTTTTCACATGACAAGCTGTTAATGATCCTACAAGTCCAATTCACTTTATTTTTCTTTTGCGGACAGAAGCTCGTACGCGAGGACACGAATCCACTATTAATCGGGTTTGCAGGCAGTTGAAAGGGCTCAACAGCCTTGTGGTAAGAGTTACCAAGGAATTGTATAACCTTCCTAAGGAAATAGTGCGGACCAAGTCAAAACTAATGTTTATGAAGAAGGTACTGTGAATCTCAACCTTCATGTTTTAGTTTCCTGTTCTTTTATGATTTTTTGTATTTTGTCATGCTTCCGTATGAGCACTAGCTCCTAGGTGGTCTAAGAATAATAATAAATTTAGATTGTAAAACTGGTAAAATAATCCTCAATTGTGTATAAATTTCGCGTTTACCCTAGATAAACGTTACTTCTCCTTTTGCGGATTCCGAAAGCTCACGATTTATTGGCGGTTTTTAAACGAATATGATATCAATCGTATACTGTATTGGAAAAATGTAAGCCATCTGGATAATACGCTTTTTTAACTAACTAAGGGCACAATAAATTCACCGTTTTTCGAAATTATAAAACCTTTGATATCAAAATCCGCGAGTATACAGGGCAGTGTGAATCGGGAATGTGTGAAGGTATTATAACATTAATTATACATAATATTGTTAATATAGTCAGAACCAACAAGAGATTTACGTTAGACAACATCTACAAAGACATTATCAAGCTGCACAATATCTGATTGTCTTGCAAGAACAATTCTCACTGACGCTGATATAAAAACGGCATTTTTATATTTTCCGGAATCCGTAATGTACGGCAACAACTTCTATCCTCTCCCCTTAATGTTGTACAAATTGCAATGAAATATGACAGATAAAGTTGTCGATAGAATTCGTGACAAGCCACCCGTAAAACAAAACCGTCGCATCAACATTATGAAATGCTGTCTCAAAAAGCTCTAAAAGATCGTAATCGGAAGGAAGAAATTAGAAACCAATTCGCCGTGGTGTCATTAGTAGAGAAACTTCGCGAAAGGCGACTACAATAGTACTATCTAATAACCATATCCCATTCTCCCATTATTGTTCAATTAATAAAATGTTGCCTCAACACTCAAAATAATTTTTTTATATTTTTTATAATTGTTTTGTCGTAAACTGTTCGAACTTAGAAATTCAAACAGATTGAGGGGACATCACCTCACGTTAAAGACCCACATTCGTCCACGAAGAAGATTTAACACAATTGTCAACCGAACGTGGAAAAGCTGGAATAAGCTACCAAGTCAAGTGGTTTCGGCCTCCAGTATTTTATCCTTTAAGAGAAGTCTAAAGAATTTACTAACTTAGAACAATCTGATTTTCATTGATATTTGTTTTTTACCCTGTACCCAGCATGTACGAGCTCTACGCTCTTTTGCTGCTGTTGTATTTAATAATAATGCAGCGTTTTTATATTCCCTTTAACGCTTGTCGGCTTCGGGTAACACAAAAGCCCTTAAACAGAAACAGTAGCATAGTAACAGAAACAGTAGCGTAGTAATAATAATATATATTAATAAACTTTAGAATGGACTATAAGATTTTTGATGACGCTTATTTTGTAAAATTACATTATTTTCAATAAATGATTTTTACCGAAGACGCTACCGTAGAGAGTTAATAACATGTACGAAAATTATAATAAAAAATCAAGAATACCTATCTCATGTGGCTATTTATCACAATCTTCTTGCATATTTGCCCAGAAGATGATGTTGCTTATTCAACATTTAACAAATAGCAGCATCATAGTTCATAAGCTACATATGAGATATCGAAACTCATCATTCCGACAAAAATGTCGATATAAGTTTTTTGATTATTGTCTTCGCACATTAGAAGGTAATAAAATATTTCTGAAAACGCAATTTTAGGCACTCTTGATATTTATACTTTATAATTAAATTAATTAATCAATATTTTTATTATAAATTTTTACTCCTTCTAGATGTCATGGGATCCGCTCTTAAAGCTTAATTTACTCAAATATTTTGAAAAGTTTAACTACTATCCACCTGAATACAACGCAAGCATTCACGGGCCTTATCATCCATCTCGATATTATGGCAAATGTTGAAGAATATTGCTGGTTTATCATTGATTTTACATTTATTTTTAAAAATTTAGTGGATACGCCTTTCAGTAACGTTAAGTTAAAGGATTTGCCTTCATGGTTTTCGAGACGTGATAAATCCTTAATGAGCACATGGAACCTTATTGATAGATGTATGTTTAAAAATAAAAACGAGTTATCACACATAAGCATTGACGATTATATTTTTAAACAAGATAATATAAGTGATCGACTCCATCATTTGACTCATTAATAGCAATAAATCAAGGCTTTATAGTGTGATACATCCGTTATATCAATTATATATATGTAAACGGATCTGATCCTACCAAGATATATAGATGACTGCATTTCTGGTGTGATCTAAATTTTTAGGATCTGATTTATCAAATTGTGATCCCATGCAAGATCAAAAACATCAGGAATATCAATTTTCTGTTAACCTAATGTATACATTTTTTAAAAGATATGACTCATTTTATGATAATATTGAATTTCAGTTTAAGTAATTTTTAAAAAATTTATAAAATAAATTTTTATAATTAATAATTAATTATAATTTATAAAATTAATAATGGTAAAATTAATAATTCATATACTAAATTTTTCGGATTATATTAAATGAATGAGACATTTTGAGAATGGTCTTTCCTTTTTAATTCATATAGTTTTAACAGATTAGTTTGAAAATAGTTTTTCAAGATAAGTTTAACATTCGTCATTCTTCAATATTCGATGTTATCAGGAGATGCTTTTTCCGTTTCACCGTAGAAAACTTTCCATTCATGCTTAACGCTTATGTTGGAAACAATAATTTATTGCTCCGAAGTGTCGTCTCCAGTAACTAGAAAGGAAGATCTTCAGATAGAGTGTTCAGAAACGCAACCAAATGTGTTTCAGGTTTACGGGACCTCCCCTACTATGACCACTTATCGATCTTAAATATGAAGTTCATGTCTCATAAACGAATAATGAAGGATCTTGTTTTCACATGACAAGCTGTTAATGATCCTACAAGTCCAATTCACTTTATATTTCAATAAAATTCACTTTATATATTTCCAATTCACTTTATATATTCAATAACTCTACATACAAGTTCAAACATTCATCGGACGTAAACTTGTCTTTTAATTTTTATAGTGGGCCTGTAAATGGTTCTATTTACCACAAAGGCCACTCTAAATAAATTCTATTCTATTCTATTCTTTTTTCTTGTAGTTAGGATGATATCTTATAAAAATTTGAATTTTCTTTTGTAATTAAATTAATTTAATGTAAAATTAATTTATCACGAGTTGAATCAACTACATAATTAACTATAAATTATATAAATAAATTTAAACTATTTTTTAAATCCTAAATAGGATCAATGTAATTCATTGATTGTTTAAAAATACGCAATTAAATATTGAAAATCTAAATTGGATTCCTTAAAAAATCATTTTTTTAATTACTTGCAAGTCATTGAAACGTTATTAACTTGATTAAAAATACTAGTCAACTCATCCAAAGCCTTACTACGCCCTCTTTAACTCATATCTTATTACACCTCTGACGCTTTGATCATATTTCTTGCCATCGATTGCTTCTCAATTGGCCTAGCAATTGAAATGCCTATTTCGTGTTTTTCATTCCGAACATTCAACTCACTTCCTATCTTAAACTCCCTTCCTACGACTCAGTCTATATACATTCTCTAACTATATAATCCAGTCAAACAAGACTCATCCATTCCTAGTTATTTCACTAATTAGTGCATCCACGCATGCCAAGTGTATGAGCAAATTGCATGGAACCGCATTCCTATTGACATTCGCCCCTCTTCTTCATTTCACACCTTTAAACAGCTTCTTTCAATCCAACTTTTCTGACTGGGCAACGTCTGAGCTGATCTTTATTCATTTAACATATGTTCCTCTTGCGAATTAAATTAATTAAATTAATTTAATGTAAAATTAATTTATCACGAGTTGAATCAACTACATAATTAACTATCTTGTATCTTGTCTGTTAAAATCAAAATGCATTGTCGGTAATGCTAACGATAAACCTGACTTATTGCATCTTTTACATATTTCTTGTCCATGTACATGGCTGGATTTGATGTTTCTCTTTTTATTTTTATTGGTTGACTTGTAAGTGGCTCTGTCCACATTTGCCCCATAAAATAAATTCTATATTACAAACGTTTTTGTTCGTGTAATTTTCTTACAAATTATCAAGGGATGCCCTTGTAAAAGACTTACGTTATTAAATAATTTTGTTATAATAAAAGTATAATTAATGAATATGTATATTTATTAATTAAAAATATAAAATTATAATTAATTATCTGAGATAATTTATTTAGCCTCATAATTAATAACCCTCTGTAGCCATGGGCGATGAGAGATGATCAACATCGAAACGTTATTACAGCACATATCTACAAAAATTCGAGTCAGCTTTCCTAACATAGACTTTCTGCCCAATACCGACAAAGCTACATAACCTTCGAGCAATTGAACGTCTCGCCACGTATAGCGGTAGAGGTCGACCAACTGAAGGTATTCTAATTTTTCTGAACCATAGGTTTGAAAATTGGAATGTTAATAAAACCGAATCGTGTGTCGCAATTCATGGTAGCAATTTTTCTCTTATATGTTGCTACTTCAAACCAGCTACTAGTATTTCGTAAATTGTTTCTGAAATATCGGAAATTCTTCATCCTATAGAAAAGAATTTATTTTAACGTGGCAAATGCGTGCCAGCGCACGCTTACATGACCACAACAAAACAAGACTGTGAATCAGGTGTCGAGAAGGTGTGAACGGAGGAGGTGTTTGAATGTGATAAAGGAGGGAGCGCGGCGGACGTCGAGAGGGAGTTGATTCCAGGCGAGTGAGGCGGCGACGAGGAAGGATCGGAGACCGTAGTTGTTGGAGTAATTAGGAACGTGGAGTAAGAGGGTATGACAGGAACGAAGCGATAGCGAGGTGGGGCGAGTGTCGTCTAAGAAAGGAAGGTTGATGAACGATGGGGAGCCGACAGCGATGAGACGAAAAGTAACGAGAAGAAGGCGGAGTTTGATGCGGATGTGGATGGTGGGCCAGGAGAGTTGGGCAAAATATGTGGATGTGTGGTCGAAGCGACGGAGACGAAAGAGCACTCGAACGGCGGTGTTGATTATTCGTTGTAGGGGTAGGATGATGGATTTTGGAGAATTGGTGAAAAGGCTAAGGCAGTAATCGATTTTAGGGACGATAAGCGATGAGAGAAGAGACATACAAGAACGGAAGTCGATAAGGGGGCTGATACGGCAGATGTCACGGATAATTAAGTTTGACCAGCGGAACTTTCACAGGCGAAGGGTTTAAGGGAAATGTGATCATCGAAATGGAAGCCTAAGAAAGTGAGATTGTGGACTATGGGGATGATCGATGAGGCAAAAGATACAGTGGGAGGAGATATGTTTGGTTTACTGGGGAGGATCCACATTATTTTGGACTTGCCCAGGTTTAGAACGAGATGGAGATTGGAGAGACGTTTGTTAATTGAAGAAATACAGTTGGAGGCAGAAATTGCGATATCATGTATGCGATGTGCGGGTGCATAAGCATAGATGAGGATTTCATCAGCGTATTGCATGACGTTAAAGGATTAAGGTGCATTAAACGGAGAGAGATTGCCGAGTTAAAGAGAGAGAAAAGCAGGGGACCTAGGACTGAACCTTGTGAGACCCCGCAAAAATAGGGATGGGAGGGGTGGATGATGAATTTGAACAGACTCAAAACGAACGGTCGGATAGAAATTAGGCCAACCATGCTACGGAGGAGGAAGAAAAGCCGTAATTATAACGAATGCGAGAAAGGAGGATGGAGTTGTCGACGATGTCGAAGGCGAATGAGAGGTCGAGGAAGATGACAACACTATCATCTTGTTAGAGCCTTGTCACAAGAAATGAGTAGGTAGTTGTAAACTTTAATGCAGGCGATTTCTGTGGAGTGATTAGAGCGGAAAGCGGATTGGAAAGGAGGGTACAGATCGGATAAGGAGAGATAAGCGTTGATCTGTATTAAGATAAGGCGTTTTAATAGCTTAGAAAGAGTAGGAGGTAGTGAAAATGAGGCGATAGCTTGAAGGAAGAAAGGGGTCGAGCGATTGTTTCTTAATGGGTGACGAACGATTGCGGATTACCATGGTGAAGAAAAGATACGACTGCAGATGGACGAGTTTAACAAGGTTGGGAGAAAAGGGGATATCGATGTGCATATGGATTTAAGTATGTGGGTGGGATTAATAATTAATTATAATAATTATATTTTTTTAATAGACAAAAATTCATTCAAATAACTAAAATTTAGATATTCAACTTAAATATGTTGTCACTTTTTCTTCATCTGTGCTTGGTCTGTTCTTCGCTGAGCGTGGGGACAATTTATAAATTGAAATAATTATTTTATATTTTTTAGAAATATAAAATTATAATTAATTAAAATATAATAATAAATTGAAAATAAATCACATAAATAATTATTATTCTTCAGGCTTTTCATTTGGTACTATTTTCTATTAAGCCATATGGAGATGGAGATTGAAATACATGATGCCTAGGCAACCAACTGCTATTGGGATTTTCCAACTTATGGCTGCTATTATTGTCGGAGAGTATATGTTTAGAGATCACTGGGAGAAACGTATGTATTTTGACACAAATCTGTGCAGTTGTTGATCATTTTATTGCTTTAGGACACTACAAGGCCGCGAAGTATCATTAGTAGATTATTCGGTTTTATTTAAAAAATAGTTCTCGTCTAATTTACTTTTGTGGATTTTGTTTGAGACATAAAAGTTTGCTGCAATAATACAAAGCAAATAAAATTTTTATACAATTAATTACATTATGTAATTTGCTTATTACAAAACGAATCATTCTGGGTTTTTTTATTTCGACGCATCAAGAAAAAATTTAACTAGAAAAGGTTGAAACAAAATTCTTTTTTAAAATGCTATTTTCTAATCTTTATAGAATAAATTAACAACTTAATTTATAAATAAATTAATAAATGTGAATTTAATTAATTTGATTCATAAATCTATCATAAGATAAATAAATTAAAAGTTTTGAGGATTTTAAACAAAACTATACGAAACTATTTTTTTCCATGTTTCGATTTCTCTCTTGGAACTCATAACAAAAACATAAATAGGATTTGACTATTGATTCTCGAGAAATATAAAAGCAAAATTATCAAATAAATCTCAAGGCATGGAAATATTATATCCTCAAGTGATTTGAAATGTATATTTTTCGCTGTAATCTTGCAATTTTGTCTTGTAAACTTAAATCACCCAAATTGCTTTAAACGTTCTTTGTTGTTAATGTACATAAAGTAAACTAATAAGATATTATATAATAAGTTTACACGGATAATGTCTTTAAGTTTCGGAATGGTTACCGACTCACACATGGTGATCAACTTTTCTATAGATTAAGTAAACCTTAATTTTGCCTTGAGTTTTTCAAAAGAGTTTAACCTCCTCAGGTATTAAGAGTACTGATTCCGGCCAGTGTCAATTTATCAAAAACATAGCTGGAATATCCACAAAATGTTCATCTTCAATCACAGCAGTAATCTCACAATGTTTCATGCCTGTTCCATCCGCAAATTCGAAATCACGGGTAGATTCTAATATACTTGGCAGCGATGTTCATCGCCACCATAAGAAATAACTTGACATCAAAGTTGCTCTGTCTATGTCGCTTTTGTGATATATCGTGCACGCATCTATTACTTGTGATTGAATGAAGCCATTTGTTAAAATTTCGTCTTAGACAAATCGACAAGTTCTGAATACCAGGGTAATTTTATGTCATTTTATGCTAATTACAAAACACTAGTACAAACTCAGATTGACAATTACCATGGAACAATTATATGCCTTTTCTCTTTCAATGTTAACACTTTGTTATGCCCATCGTCGAAAGAAGGCATCGCTTTAATAAATTGTTTAGATAAATAATTAATGAAAATAATATTAAAAATTTCCATTTCTTTGAATATTTATATATTTACGAAATATTTACAAATCTATAAATTTATTTTATTTATAAATTTTCAAAATTAAATATTTTTTGAATGTTTGTAGATTAATAAATATTAAAAAAATGTTTGAATATTATAAATTTATTTATTTTTAAATAAATTTATTTTAATTTTATAAATTTAAATTTTATTAAATTTATTCATTTATAAATAACAAAAAAATATAAAGAAAATAAAAATAATAAATTATAATAAATTATAAATAATAAATAATATAATAGCGTTTCAACTTTATGTTGTTAAATAATTAAGAAGTATTACGATTTCTACAGACAATGTTCATTAAAAATCGATGTGATCAAAAATTCGCGATTAAAAATATGCGAATACTGATTCGCGATAAAAATTTGAGAATAAAAATTCACGATTGGGCATTCGCGATAATGACGATAATAATGATGCTATAATGTAATATAATATACTATAATATAATATTATAATTCGTAAATTATAGTTTGATTTATTACCATGCATTCTTTCACCACTGATATCGATGTACATAGACTCAAGAACAAAACGCCTATTGAATGAATGAAGCCATTTGTTAAAATTTCGTCTTAGACGAATCGACAAGTTAAAAAATATATCAACAAAAAATAGAAAGAAAATAAAAATAACAAATAATAAATTATATTATTGTAAAAACAATATAATTTTTTGATCAGTGATCCACCATATGGGTGCTTACCATCGTTCTGCAGTAGTCCTGCTGGCTCTAGGCGAGACGGCACTCCTGCTGCGGAATGAGCCGATTTCGAAATCCTATTTAATTCGGAGTGGCGGGAGTGCCACGATTTAGCACGCGGGCAGTCGAGACCATGCAATCTTGATGAATTTGTGTTCATCCCGCACCCACATAACATTTCCCGCTGAACTGAATGCCGAGACGGATTGTAACCGCTATAGCAAAAGATCTGTCGTCGATCCTAGTGCCAACAGCTGAAATTGGCAGCACCGTCAGAAACGCCCCGGATTTCTTTCCAGCTACGCCTAGCAAGCGTGCACGACTCTTAGCCGTTTTTGCCGTAGAAAGGAGGGACTTCCTTGTCAACATGTGCAAGGGACGAGACCAACGTTTTTGAACATTAGCTTCCGTCGGTGTATTCTATCCACAAGCACTCTTAATCCCCCTAAGACTCCCGAGATCCGGCCTGAGTAAGGGCTCTGTCAAATCCGACGTTCCAGCAAGAGACGATAGGTTGGCGTGAATAACGACTGGTTTACTCTGGAAATTTCCGAGCCCTCCAAGATCCATCGGAAGTGTTGCTTGGGCCCATGCCTTATCACTGATGTTCAGATTAAGTAATCTGCCCAAAGATTCACGTAGGGTTTCGTCGTATGCATGCAGTGAAGACCTGCAATCGAAACATGTTGAACTGCGTAATAAATGAAAAATTCTAGGTATGTGGAAGTTGGATCTTAACAGGAAAATGACATCTTGCTTCGCGAGTCCCTTCAAAGGACGAGCTATCTTCTCAAGATTCGGAATATACTCGGAGAAAACTTTTTCAGCAGCTGAAGAACTTCCAAACGGACTGCCTAGGAGAAGCGCCTCATTAGAGTTAACAAACTGGCATCCTTGCAATAAATCGGCTATTTGATCAACATGCAATGACCCCTCTAGGATTATTCCTTTGATATCATGAAGCAAAGCAATTTTGTCACCGCCAAGATTGCAATCATCTAGATACCAAGCGCTAAATTGTGATTGTGCCTGGCTAGCAATTATGGTGACGGTCAAGGCAAATAACATAGGGGCTTGTGGATCCCCTTGTTGTACAACTTCTGCTGACAACAAGATACCAGTCCCAGCCCCTAAAAAAGTTTTGCAGCCGTAACACAGGTTGATAAAACTGTGATATGCTGGTATTTTTGGCGCGTCAATTCTAGCATGGCGGACCGGCTCACTTCATTAAAGGCATTCCGGAAATTCAGCTTTACAAAGGCGGTGTCGGCATTCAGGCATGTCAAAACAAAAGTTCTTGTTGAATGTATTTCTACCTTAGCGCCGCGCGGGATATTAAATCCGAATTGGTAGGGTATAAAATCGGCCAGGTGGTAGTCGTTAGTCCAATGATTGACGATTTTGGAGACTAAACGGCGTAGTGTGCAACCGTTGACAATGAGGCGGATCCCGCCATCTCTCTTTCCAAAAGACAATAACCTCGCGCCGCAGAAGTATTTACGAACTGTATCAGGAATATGTCCCTTTAGAGTTTCGTTTGCAAAGCCTGCTAGAGCACTCACCAACCGAAAGCCAGATGGGTCACTTGAGGGCCCCGTCAGATTTTTCAAATGAAGGGGACTAAGGCCATCTGATCAAGAATACGAAGCGTTTGGGAAAGAATGAATGATTGAAATGATCGTATCAGCCGTAACCAACGGTCGTTTCGAATCCGCTGTCCTCTCAAAGTCAATATCTGAAGGATAAGATTTAAATTCCTCGAGACTGACATATCGCGGAGGATGCATGGAGCGCAGAATCTGTAGTATTTGGTCGTTTATGGAAACCATGCTGCTGTCGCTACTTACGAGCTTGATCGAGCCTGATACATCTATATCCTCGAGCTTCTCAGATACTCGACGAAATATGATGCTCTCCTTTTTAAAATCGCTGTACTCTTTGTCTGTCCGAACCCCTATTCCTTTTCATCGTGACGATTGAGCAGTCCAGGTGTAATTATTATTAGGGAAAACGGCACATGTTTCTTTAATACGCTGTCCTAAACTTCTGGAACGCTCTGTAGCATCCTTATCTAGTGGAATACACAGGACTTTCCTCGCGAATGTCAGCAGAAGCACCCAGTCTTCCTCGTTTAGAATATATCAAATGGATTAAAGTATTAATATTTATTAATATTTAATTATTATAATAATGAATCCTTTTTTGAAGTTCACAGTATATATTAAATATCAAATTAATTAACGTATTAATATTTATTAATATTAAATTTTTATGATAACGAATTCTTTTTTGAAGTTTTCAGTAGAATACTTAAATAAAGTTGTATAGATACAATCGTTATCGGAAAATTGTATTATGCGAAATGATGTAAACGGATTGTTGTGAATAAGGGTTCCAGATTAGAGAAAATATTAATATTATATTATAATAACATAATTATGAATGTATCCTTTTTTAAAGTTTACAGTATATATTATATACTAGTTAGACAGCTATTTTAGGTAAAAACAAATATGAAATAAATTGCTTGAAAAATCTATTGCTTGAAATTGTTTAAATTTTCAATCGCGCGTATTGCTAGAAATAAGAAACTGCATTGAAGATGTTTTGTGTTGCAATGCTTCCGATTTCATAGACGTGATGATCTTCAGTGATATGATGTATATGAGATTGCCATGACAGATTGGATTGGAAATGCACATTCAAAATTTTAATTTCTTTAGCTATTGAAAATCCGTCATTGTTTAGCCCTAAAGTTTTTACGGTTCTTTTAAATTGGAAATGAGCAATCTTTGATTTACATGCATTGACGAATAATCGATTATCATAACTATTTGAGTTATGTTTGTTCCACTATTTGCGTCGTACACGTTATTTGCATTGGTCAAAATTATTTGATAGTCTTCATACTTGATATATTTTGAACCTGCACATTTGATAGCAAATTCGTGAAAAAAAACGATGATAGTATCGATCCTTGAGGTACACCTTTTCCATAGTAACGGCAAGATGAGCAAACATAACAGTTTCTGATATATTTCTATTCGATGGATAGGATTTAATGAAACGAACTTGTCATATTGGAAATTTATAATTGACAATTTTTATACAAACAAATCACGAGAAACAACCAATCGTGGTCAAAAGCTTAAGTCGGCTTGAGCTTTGTTATTAATCAAAACTAAAAATTTTTTGATCATATTATTGTATCGAACCATATATTTCATATCTTAGCGAAATAATTATATAAATAATTATATAATTAAGCGAAAATATATTTCTGTAAATTTAAATATGTAGTTTTTAGGATACAAATTAATAATAGCTTAAATTAATTTAAGGTCATATATATATATATATATATACATTTATTAAATATACCTTTTTTAGGATAAATTTGTTCGCTAAAAATGAAACTACAACAAACGTCCTTGATTTTTTTATCAAATGAATTAAAATCAATATTTAGGCTATTTTAATAAAATGTAACGTATTATATCATATAGTTTTCAAATAGCATGAAAGGAAATTAAAAAAATTAAAAATACACCAAATCAGTTGATTAAAATTTTGATACGGCGACAACTTAAAGTTTTTTAATCTATTATAGTACTGAATTGTTAGAAATTGTCTTTTTTTACAAAATACCTGGATAAATTTGTTCACTTATTAAATAAAAATTATTAGAATTAAATACACATATATCATCGATGTATCGAAACATATATTTCATATATTTATATTGTTTAGATTTAGTTTTTACACAGTTATGAACAAATTCATATTCTATAAAGCTTAAAAATAAGTCAGATATGATTGGGTTACTATTACCAACCATTGGAACACTTTTATTTGTCTAAATATAGATGTCACTAGCTTTAAATAATTTTGATTTATTAAAATATTTAAGGATTATAATAATTCAATTTTATCCATATATTTATATTTACTTAATGGTTTAATTTTTGTTAGATAGGCTTTATAATTATTATAACATATATATGTATATCTTTTTCCGAGTATAAGATTAATTAATTTTACTAACGCTTCTTTAATATCTATTAAATCTAGATTTGTATAAGGCGTACTATATATGTATATCTTTTTCCTAATATTAATTAAATTACATTTTATTTCATTTTATCGAATGATTTCTGATTTCAAACAAAATAATAAAAATCAAGAAACAAATTAATTGCAAAAATTGAAAGTTCTAAATTTTAATTTTAAATTCCAAAACAAATTTCAAATTGAAAGTTTCACTTTCATTATCAACACTGATTTAATTTGTTTTGTTTTTTTTTGTTTTCTGTTTTTTTTTCTCTTTTCAAATATAAATTTAATTAGATGAATATTTTTTGCAAAGGCAGTTATAATATTTATTCTTTAACTATAAAAAATGAACTCGCTTCATGATCGGATATCCGGAGGTCTTTCCGCAACGCGATCTTGTGGCTTCGACGTATTTTTACAGAGATCTCAATCGAGAGTGTATGCTTGAGGTTTAAACCCTATAGAGTTTACTGTTCACACGCCTCCACCATTCGGCTACGCGGGGCCGAATTAATTCTTTCATTGTAAAAATAATCAATTAAAATTGGAAGATACAAAGTTAAACATTCACTTAACGATGTTGATAAATTCATGCGAGGTTGACGTTTTAAAATTACATTATTGTTGATTAGTCATAAATACCATCGTTTCTAATATACAGTGAGGTGATCATTCAAATACTAATTGCAGCCGCATTTTACACGGCTAATATGCATGAGTAGATATTATTACATGTGAGTTCATGGCTACAGTGTAGGCGTAACTCTATTACGTGATTCAAATTCTACTGGAGTACAAATTTCTTCGGCCGCTTCTTTACATGATGTAAGATAACAATAGCCGGAAACTTTCCTTAAAATTCATATCAGAATTAAAGTCGATCATTAACTAGGGTAACTGAATGCAAAATATACAAAAATGTTGCTTACAAAATGATATTTAATCAAATATAGTTAATCAAAAGAGTATCGGAAAGAATTCTACAATAATTTTCTTATTTTACTGACAATAGTTCGGCAAAGCTTAAAAAACCTGTAAATTGTGACTGTAAAAAACCATATTGCAAGGATTGCTGACAAACCGAAACGAAATATTGTGATTATCGGACCGATCAATGGTATGAGCATTGTCACTGGCTGTAAAATCGATAGGACGAAATTCAAAATTTTAATCATAAACATTAGCAAAATACAAGTTCTCTTTGTAGTGCACATCATGACCAGGAAGATCATCCTTACCATCGTTAGAACGTATCTACATACAGCTGTGATAATCTTGAGTAAGAGCATTTAAGCTTTCGCAAATGATCGTTGTTTATTAACCTATTCACGGAAATTTTCTAATATAAAATATTATATTATAATAATTTTCAAATATTCAAAAATTTATTATTCAAACATTATTTCCAATTATTTATAAAAATTATTTAATTTTGCATAATTAAATAATAATTATTAAATAATTTAATAATTAAATACATTTAATTATTTTTATTATTATTATTAAATGAAAAATAAAGTATCTGAAAAATAACAACCAATAAAAATAATAGCAGTGTCACAAGAAGTTGGTGAAGGCCCTGTAAATTCATCCTAGTCTTCACGGATGCCTGGGCGATTACGTGCAAAGCGCAACACTCGGAGTCATTAAAAAACCGCCCTCGCCAGCATGATCCCGATCTGTATTTTAATGTATACTAAAATACATTTAATAAAAATAATAATTAATATTAAATTAATATTAAAAAACTATAATATTAGATATTGCAGGATATAAAATATAAATATTAAAAAATATTAATATAATATTAACATTAAAATTATTAAATTAAAAAATTAAAAATCTGATATTGCAGGACATTATTTTTTTATATAATAAATTATTTTTTAATATTGTAACTTTCAATCAGTAATAATAATTATTACTAATTAAAATTAATCATACTATATTTAATTATCGAATTAAATGGTAACGTGTTGAGATGTATTTAACTAAATTGCTGATCATATCAAATTTGGTTATTATCATATAATTTAATAATTAGCATGAATATTATAATATTATGCCATTCAAGTGTACTGCCTTAAATATAAAATATGATATTAATTTTAATATTTTAAATATTGTCTTATTATATAAAATATAATTAAATATTAATTTACATTTTTCAGGACTTAATTTTCACAGTCGATTGTAACTTTGAATTAGAAATTTAATAAGTTATAAATTATAAATTATTATTTATAAATTATAAGTTAATTTATACAATGTTTTATTTAAAAAAACTAAATTAGACTTGTTCTAAACAAGGACTTTATGTCCATTTGCTTGTATTATAATTAATTATAATTATTATATTATATATAATAACTCGTGTCGAAGTGAAATTTTTTCTTACTTTTAACAACGAAACTAATGTAAATTACTGTTTTTAGAAATATTTTTATCAGCGCAAAGTTTCGATTGGTATATTATTTTATTTCATTCATTTGAATATTTTATATTTTAAAATATTTTATTAAAATTTTATTCATTCTATTATTTTAATTATTAATATTTATTTTATAACAAATATTATCCTAATTATAAAAATTCTATAATACTTAATTGTTTCAATATAGTAAATATAATATAAAAATAATAAAATAATATAAAATAATAAAAATATTTGATATTATTAATTTTGTCGATCATACAATCGATAAAACAAATTTCCGTCTAAACGTTTTTCGTACATTTGTATCGGTTTCTCTTAATTCAAATCGCCAGATCTTTAGTATAAGGTGAAACAATCACCTTATAGTAGTATCACCATTCAGTAGTATCACTGTGACTATCAATATCAAAACATATTCTACAACCATAATTTTGCATAAATACAACAAATGTATGTCCTTACAATTAAATCCTTACAATTAAATCGAACGTATCGTTTAACAACCTTTACGAGAGTATCTAAGCACTGCTTTGAATTCAACTAATCAGCTCCGTGTTTTCGTGCACCGTAAAGCCAAATTTGACAAATATTATCTAATAGATACTACCTGTATACTTTACCAAGTAGATGATGCGTTTGTTAAATTAATAATGCATAGTCCTTACTCTATATCTTTCAATAATAAAATTCCGAGATCTGTTTAATAAAATATTAGGTTTTTAAATGTTCAAACTTTTAAAGATTGAAACTTTTAACCGGTAATATAAAATTTTTATTTTAAGAACCTAATTAAAGTTGCTATAACAATGAACATTAATTTATTAGTCTTGATTTCTTTTATATTTAAGATAGATAATTTTAAACATTGTCTATATTATTATGGATTAAAATCGAACATGGATTAAAAATCAATGGTAGCCCGTTTTGACTCCTGGACCTCAGTTTCAAGAGATTTTTTGCACTATAAAAATCTATTGAAAATTTAAGTATAAAAGGTTTATTTTAATACGTTACAGTTAACTCCGTTGCTCACAAAAGTGATAATCTGTTTAATAATCAATCAAAACTTTTAAATCAGTTAATATAAATATGAGGTGGTTGGTCTGGATCCATATGAATTTCGCTATTGCTTTATTTTCGCTAAAGCAATAGCGAACGCTCTTAAAAGATTTATTTATTTCCGGATTAATATTTTATTTTGAATATTACTAGGTGAGGTAAATCGCATTCCGGAATCAATTTTATTATACTATTTTAATAATTAAGACAGAATACTTCTAGCTTCCAAATAATAAAAAGTTTAAAATTATCTTAGCCAGAGACCAATGTTGACTAATGTTTTTAAAAAAACGGACAAAGGCAAAGAACATTTGCCTTTGTCTAACCGCCTTTCTTCAGCTAACCACCTTGCCCACAAAAATTGTATAGTTTCATCGCTCAAAGCTTTTTAAAAAGCTGCTTCGTTATAAAATTTTATATAATTTATATCAAGTTAAAATTAAAAATTGAAATTAATAAAAATGAATTTTTATGAATTTTCTAATATATAATATACGATGCATTCAAATAAGGAATAAAATCCATCAGGATGAACAGCTATGTTATTAGGCTTTTGCACCTATTCCTCAACCCAACAAAGCGGCAAGGCCAAATACGTGTTAAGGACGTATTTCCTCTGATGAAATTTGGTTATCTAGTATTATATTATTATACAAAGTATATTATTTATTATCCATCCATAAAAATTTGCCACTTAAGAGTTTAAATTTATTCTTTATATTATTGTGTTGATTTATATATTTTTCTATTTTCTGCTTAATGTTATTTTTATAGCAACCAAGTTTAAAATATGCATCGATTAAAATATTTAAATGATTTTGAAGAAAGCCAATATCATTACATATCGTTGCAATTCTTAAAATTTCATTATTTAATGTATTATATTTTATATTATATGGTATGCATGAATGCTCATGCAAAAATATGTTTCTTGTAAATTTAAATATGTCATCTTTACGATATAAATTAATAGTAGTTTTATTTAATGTTAATTTAATGTTCATATCTAGATATACACCTTCTTTATCATTAATATTGGTTTTATTAAAAACTAGGCCACGTGGATAAGCCTACGTATTAAATATAATTATAGAATAAACAAAACAATAATGCTAAATCAAAATTTAATAATATAATAATAAGATAAATAATTGTTATAAGATTTTTTATAATTTATAAAAAGCTAAAATTGAAAATTGAAATTTAAAATAAAAGTCAATTTTTATGAATAAACTAATAAATAAGAGACGATTTATCAAAATAAGGATTAGAGATCATTCGGAGGAACTGCTATGTTATCAGGTTTCGGTCCCTAACTTATCTACCCAGCATAGCAGCAGGGCCAAATACATGCTAATGATGTATTTCCTCTGATTAAATTTGATTATATAGTATCTTATTCTAATGCAAAGTATATTATTTATTATTATTTAAAATTTTTATCCATCCATAAAAATTTGCCACCTAAGAGTTAAAATTTATTTAAAATAGAAGTCAATTTTTATGAACTGACTTACTGCTATGTTGTCAGGTTTCGGCCCCAATTCTTCAACACAATATAACAACAGCCAAACAACAGACGAATTTACTCTGATAAAGTTTAAATATGTCATCTTTACGATAAAAAATAATAGTAGTTTTAGTTAATGTTAATTTAATGTTCATATCTAGATATACACCTTTATCATCAATATTGGTTTTGTTAAGAATAAGGCTTTCTGGATAAATTTGTTCACTAATTGAATGAAAATTATTAGAATTAAATACACATATATCATCAATGTATCGAAACATATATTTCATATATTTATATTGTTTAGATTTAGTTTTTACACAGTTATGAACAAATTCATATTCTATAAAGCTTAAAAACAAGTCAGCTATAATTGGGCTACTATTACCACCCATTTGAACATATTTTACTTGTCTAAATATATATGTTCCTACTTTTCAATAATTTTGATTTATTAAAATATAAAAGGATTCTATCAATTCAATTTTATCCATATATTTATATTTACTTGATGGTTTAATTTTTGTTAGATAGGTGTTATAGTTATTATAACATATATATGTATATCTTTTTCCGAATATAAGATTAATTAATTTTACTAACGCTTCTTTAATATCTGCTAAATCTAGATTTGTATAAAGCGTACTAAAATCGTACGTATTTATATTCTGAAAATTTATTCCTTTTGTGTGTTCTAAAAATTCTTTTGTAGAATTAATACTGAAATAGTGTTTTATACCAGTATTAATTTCGATTACCTTGCAATATTTTTTAAAATGTGCTTCAATGACTTTAAGTATTTTATTCATATAGACAGAAAGTGGTTTCAATGTACATTTAAACGCACTACATATGAACCTAGGTTTTATTGGATTTTTATGTAATTTTGGATTCCAATATAATATAGGTATAGTTTTATTATCTGATTCAACCTTCATGCTCTTTTTATCCATTATAGAACAGTGACTTGTAATAATTGGTTCAAAACTCAACTCACTACTTATGTATTTATATTTTGAAAATTTATTCCTTTTGTCTGTTCTAAAAATTCTTTTGTAGAATTAATACTGAAATAGTTTTTTATACCAGTATTAATTTTGATTACCTTCTGGAAGTGTGCTTTAATTACTTTAAGTATTTTATTCATATAGACAGAAAGTGGTTTTAGTGTACATTTAAACGCACTACATATGAACCTAGGTTTTATTGGATTTTTTTGAAAGAAACATCAAAAGAGGTTGTTTTTTTATTTATATACACAAAAAAGGTTTTAGTGTACATTTAAAGTATCATAAAATTTGTATTAGATTTGTATTATAAAATAAATGGAAATTTAAAATAAAAGTCATTTTTATGAATTGATTAATAAATAACAATTGATGTATCAGAATAAGGATTATAGGTCGTCAGAAAAAACTGATGTTATCAAGCAACGACCCCTACTCCTCGACCCAACATAGCAACGGGGTCAAAGACGCGCTAATGACGTTTTTCATCCAATGAAATTTGATTATTTAGTGTACCTTATTCTAATATAAAGTATATTGTATATTATCCATAAAATTGTTTCGCTTAATAATTTAAATTTATTTTTAATATTATTTAAATATTATTGTGTTGATTTATATATTTTTACTATTTTCTGTTTGATGATATTTTTATAGTAACCCCGTTGTATTTAGAATGATATAGATGATTTTGAAGTAAACCAATATTTTATTCAAATAAAAAGTATTTTATTTATTAATCCATGACAAATTTCAGCTTGAGTTTAAATTTATTTTTAATATTATTGTGTTGATTTATATATTTAAATATTTCCTGTTTGATGTTATTTTTATAGTAACCTAGTTTAAAATATGCATCTACTAAATTATTTTAATGATTTTGAAGAAAACCAATATCATTACATATTGTTGCAATTCTTAAAATTTCATTATTAAATGTATTATATTTTATATTATATGGTACGCATGAATGTTCATGCAAAAATATGTTTCTTGTAAATTTAAATATGTCATCTTTACGATGTAAATTAAAAATAGCTTTAATTTATGTTAATTAATTTTTTTATCTGGATATTTACCTAGTATATGATCAATATTAGTTTTATTAAGAATGAGGATACCGGGATAAATTTGTTCGCTTATCGAATAAAAATTCTTAGAATTAAATACACATATCTCGAAACATATTTAATATCTTTATATAATTTAGATTTATTTTTTAAACAGTTATGAACAAATTCATATTCGATAAAGCTTAAATATGCCAGCTATAATTGGGCTTCGATTACCTCCCATTGGAACACTTTTTTGTCTAAATATAGATGTCCCTACCTTTAAATAATTTTAATTTATTAAAATATTTAAGGATTCTATTAATTCAATTTTATCCATATATTTCTATTTACTTGATGGTTTAATTTTTGTTAAATAGGCATTATAGTTATTATAAAATATATATGTATATCTTTTTCCGAATATAAGATTAATAAATTTTTCTAATGCGCCTTTAATATCTGCTGAATCTAGATTTGTATGAAGCGTACTAAAATCGTAAGTATTTATATTCTGAAAATTTATTCCTTTTGTCAGTTCAAAAAATTCTTTTGTAGAATTAATACTGAAATAGTGTTTTATACTAGTATTAATTTCGATTATCCTACCATATTTTTTGAAGTGTGTTTTAATTACTTTAAGTATTTTATTAATATAATGAGAAAGGGGTTTTAATGTACATTTAAAAGATTTACATATGAACCTATAATTATGAGATTTTTGTTGTTTTCTTGGATTCCAATGTAATGTAGGTATAGTTTTATTATCTGATTCAATATTTATACCCATTTTATCCATTGTTGAACAGTGACTTGTAATAATTGTTTCTAAACTTAACTCACTACGTTCATATGTTGTGTTAATATTTAAATCATTATAATTAACTTATTTCATCAGTATATATCATGTTTCTATGCTGTGAATGAAATATGTAATCAGTTTTCTGATTTGTTCTACTGACAAGTTATTATGAAGCTGTGGACTTTGTTTTCATCGTAATATAACCTCTGTCAGAAATATTAAAAAGATGTAAATACTAAAACTATGTTTTCTTGATATAGTATTTCATGTATTTTGACATATTTTGAAGAAAAGTAAATGATTTTGAAGAAAACCAATATCATTAATAATTTTTGCAATTCTTAAAATTTCATTATTTAATGTATTATATTTTATATTATATGGTATGCATGAATGCTCATGCAAAAATGTTTCTTGTAAATTTAAATATGTCATCTTTACGATATAAATTAATAGTAGTTTTAGTTAATGTTAATTTAATGTTCATATCTAGATATACACCTTCTTTATCATTAATATTGGTTTTATTAAAAACTAGGCCACGTGGATAAGCCTACGTATTAAATATAATTATAGAATAAACAAAACAATAATGCTAAATCAAAATTTAATAATATAATAATAAGATAAATAATTGTTATAAGATTTTTTATAATTTATATAAAGCTAAAATTGAAAATTGAAATTTAAAATAAAAGTCAATTTATATTATTTATTATCCATCCATAAAAATTTGCCACTTAAGAGTTTAAATTTATTCTTTATATTATTGTGTTATTTATATATTTTACTATGTTTTATAATAACCTAGTTTAAAATATGTATCTATTAAATTATTTAAATGATTTTGAAGAAAGCCAATATCATTACATATTGTTGCAATTCTTAAAATTTCATTATTTAATGTATTATATGTTATATTATATGGAATGCATGAATGCTTATGCAAAAATGTTTCTTGTAAATTTAAATGTCATCTTCACGATATAAATTAAAATTGTTTCTTTTTTAGTAGTTTTAGGTAATGTTAATTTAATGTTTATATCTAGATATATACTTTCTTTATCATTAATATTGGTTGCCGACCCCGCTTCCATACGGGATTAACGGCAAAAGAAGAATGTATTATTAATAAAAATCAATAGTAATTTTATTTAGTAATCATTTGACATTAAATGAAATTAATTGATGAATAATTTATTATCCATCCATAATATTTTCCGCTTTAGAGTTTAAATTTATTTTTAATAAATAAATTGATTACAATACAATACTATGCAATATTTTATTTTGCCGATCAGCTTTTAAAGAATTCTTTAATATTTGAATAAATTTGCATTATTTAAAATTTTATTATTTAATGTAAATCCGTAGTTAACATAAAATTAAAACGCAACTATGTCTAATAAAATAAAAAAACTCAGCAATACGTTTAATAAGATTTGATCGCCTAGTATATAAAAAGTTATTATAAATAATTGTTATAAGATTTAATTTGCCGATCAAATTTCGAGAGATACTGCAAGTATGTTACTGCGATTTATAAATTGTAATTACTTTATCACGATTAACGTTTGCTTTCCATTCTACTCTGTTACAATATGTATCTTATATATTTGCCTTTATAATGTCTTCTTTATTTTAAAACTCGTTTATATATAAAGTTTATTATTCAATAAAATAAACTAATATATAATTTTTATGGTCGTGCATTTTTTATCTTTAAAATTCTATATTTATTATAATTATTAAAAATCGTTTTTAAAGTTTTGAAGTTTTTTTAATTACAATTTGCTCATTATGTGATACATTGATCTACAATTATATTAACCTGAAAAATATATCTATACATCTTAAAATTAATATATTTTTATAAATGTAGCTTAATAAAATTAATATATTTTTATGAATTTTTATTCGTCGTTACAAAATTTGTTTGAACTTCAAAACAATATAATGAATTGAATGAACATATTAATAAGATCAGATAACTGAGTCTACCTATTTTATGTTATTTATAAATTAAAAATAAAAATAAAGATTAATAATTAAAATTTTAATAATGTAAGATTGTATACATTTATATTTATATAAAGTTATAATTTGAAATTGAAATTTAAAAATAAAAATCAATTTTCATGAATAGACTAATAAATAATTGATAAATTGATTAATAACTAAATAACTGATAAATTGGTTAATATATAACTGAATCCTTATTTTGATATTGTTAATTAAGATAGTATATAATTTAAATCAAGTTAAAATAATAAATTAAATCTTAAAATAAAAGTTAATTTTTATGAATTGACTAATAAAAAACAGACGTTGTATCATAATAAGGATTAGAGGTCATCATGATGAACTGCTATGCTATCAGGTTTATAAATATAATAAATATTGCTTTATCGGAATAAAGCAATATTTATTATTATTTTTATTATTGATAAAAAATCGCTGATGAAATAATATTGATTAATTACTTACTCTGTAGTTGACGGTGAATAGTGCTTGTGCAAAATATAATTGAATAAAATCAGCAAGCACGCGAGATAGAAAAGCAGCAATTTATTTTTTACTATGAATAACTTACATTATTACAAACAAGGCAAAACATGGAACTCAATGGAACATAAAAGCGCTACAAAATGAGCATTCAATAAAATAATTTAACAATTCATGAATTTATCACAAATTCAATAGGTTTTACGAAATTGTAAAATAAAAAACTATAAATCATCGTCAAAATTTCATTATGCGTTTATTTGGTGAAAGTTAAACCACATTACCCTTTCTTACATTATATTTGTTTTTAAAATTACCCCTGCATTACCTATGAAGCTTTCAAATACCGATAATCTTATATTGATAACCTTGTTTTGGGGTTATTAATTATTTAATAATTAATAACTTAATTATTTTATTATAATTAATTATTTATTATTTATTATTAATTAATAATATTAATTGTTTTATTAATTATTAATTATTTAAAAATGAATTATTATTAATATTATTAATTATTTTTATAATTATATAATATAATATATAAAAATATATATTAATTATAAAAATATAATTAATATTAATATTAATATATAAT